>JAJIBD010007213.1:0-121097 GCA_021461705.1 Cryptotis parvus | reverse complement strand
AAGTAAAATAGGTTTTATTAAGGAGGTTTTTGGTGAGGGGAGGGAGAGAAAGAAAGGAAAGAGTAATGCGCTCAAGGGAGAACGCGAGCTGCTCCAAAGGCGGAGAGCGAGTAAAAGAGAGAGTACACATCTCAAGAGGGGAGATGCGGGCAACACACGTGCTCAGGCAGTATGTGCACGCAGGCAACATGTGTACCCAGGCAGCATGTGCGCCAGTCCTGATTTCTTAAAGCTAAAATGGAGATGTTTTAAAACATGGAGTTATAATGTACTTTTCATTTTCTCACAATGTGCTCATTTCATCTACGCAGCATAATGGAAGAAATAATAGTAACATCTCACCTACCAAATCCAACCCATGACTGACTGGCGCGAATCAGATAAAACTATTTGTGTGGACCACTTTGAAACAATCTTAAATATCCTTGAAGGCTGAAGATATAATTATACTATGAAATAGACTTTCATTGCTTACTTCCACAGCAAATGTTTTAGATCGTTTTAAGATCCCTTACTAGTAAATTTTGTGCTGCACCTGGTGGCCACTTGGGGGTTACTCCTAGCTCTGTGCTCAGAGGTACTCCTGGCGGTGCAGGGCACCAGCCATGTGCAACACTAGGGGTCATACTGTGGTTGGCAGCATGGAAAGCAAGTACCTTAACCCCTTACTGCCTCCATCTCCGTCCCTTCTTCGTTTGTTTTTCATTGACCCAACACTTGTGATGGGATACGTGTGGCACTCCTACTCCTACTGATTCAGATGTTGAAGTCCTATCTCCCCAGAGTTACTGAATTTAGAGAGAGTCATTCAGGTTAAATAGCACCAGAAGAATGGGACTCTTGTCCAATAGAACTAACAACGTTATAAAAATTAAGCTCCCATTCGACCCAGCAATACTACTCCTGGGAATATACCCTGGAGACCCAAAAAACACACAGCAGAAACACTGTCTGGGGACTGGGGTGATAGCACAGTGGGTACGGCTTTTCCTTTGCATGCAGCCAACCTGGGTTCGAACCCCAGCATCCCATATGGTCCCCGAGCATGCCAGGAGTAGTTCCTGACTGCAGAGCCAGGAGTTACCCCTGATCATCGCTGGGTGAACTCAAAAGAAAAAAAAGAAGAAGAAGAAAAAGAAAGAAAGACTGTCTGCACTTTTATATTCATTGCAGCTCTATTCACAATAGCCAGAATCTGGAAACAACCTTAATGCCCGAGAATGGAAGACTGGATAAAGAAACTATGGTACATCTACACAATGGAATACTATGCATCTGTCAGGAGAAACGAAGTCATGAAATTTACCTGCAAATGGATGGATATGGAGATTATCATGCTGAGTGAAATTAGTCAGAAGGAAAAGGATAGATATAGAATGACTGCATTCATTAGTGGGATATAAATATATACTAGCGTTCTACTAATTATGGGAAACGGTAACACCAGACTAGAACTGGGAGCATTGAATGTACACAAAGGGATTTACATGGTAATCCCTAAATGTCTGTAGGGCAAGTCACAATGTGCAAGAGAAGAGAGAGAAGGAAAGAAAAAGTGGCTACTATAGAGGCAGGCTGGAGGAGAGGGGAGGGAATGTGGGGTCATTGGTGGTGGGAATGGAGCACTGGTGGAGGGATGGGTGCTGGAACACTGTATGACTGAAACCCAATTATGAACATATTTGTATATCTCATGGTGGTATAATAAAAAAAATGAAAGGGGGAAAAGTAAAAAATAATAATAGGGACCCCAGAAGTGTGCACCCATAGCAGAAAAGTGTCCTGAGATCTCCCTGAGAAACTCCTTCTACAACCCTATAGAGAGATTCCCAAACCCAGCCTTGCTGGCACCTTGTTCTTGAACTTCCCACCTCCAGTACCTACGAAATCAGTGTCTGTTTGTTTTCAACCATGAGTCTGTTGACTGGTATTAAAAGGGTGGAAACCTTTGGTTTAAGCCAGTCAGTCCAGAATTTTGTTCTGGCAGCTCAGTGGGACCAATACTCAGTTGAATCAGTTGTGAATTTACAACCACAGAGAAAAATTTCCATATAGCTGTCAAATTCCGCACAGTAGTATCATCATGCACAAAATTTTCTGGGAGACTTTAAGTTTTAAATTATGAAGTGGACAGTAGAACCTTCCTAGTAAGGCTCAAGGTGCAGTGCAAAATGCAGAGGTCACTGATAGATGGTAAGTTGTTAGAAAAGCTGGTTTGGTATCCCTGGGATGTTGAGAACCTTAGGATGCATCAGAAGGAAAAATAGATGGACCGAGGGAAAAATAGACCGGTGAAGAATCTCTCATCCTCTGGAGTCCTCTAGTCAAGTGTATTTTCTTTAAAGAAAGAAAACTGATAATTTTGTCTTGCTTGTTTTCTTTTGGGGCCACACCCAACAGCACCCAGGCATTACTTCTGGCTCTGAGCTCAGGGTTGCTCCCTGGTGGGCTCCAGGGGGCCATGTAGGGGGCTGGGGATCAAACCCAGGTTGGCTGTGTAGAAGGCAAGTGTGTTATTGCTGCCCCCCCCACCCCGATAACTGTAAACAAAAAATAATTTTGACTGAAAGTTGGGATATAGACATTTGTAAGTCCTAGTTCTGATGAACCAAGGGCCCCCGACTCCTTCCATGTCTACTCTGCGCTACTGAGCTGTTGGTCTTTTTATCTTCATGCATGTGGCCCCATGGTAGCCCCATGGTAATGGGTTGCTGTCTCTGTGTCAGACCCTGCCTTCTGGTTCAAGGTAGGTTGGCAGAGAACAGTAGTTATTGCAAAAGAAAGTGTTCCTCTCACCTCTGTGCTTTTTTAATTGACAGAGCAGGGTGAGAGCTAGCTGTGAGGGGAGAGATTTGGGTGTCTGTCAAGCAAGCAGACTTGGTCTAAACTCTGTTCCCTAACCTTCTCTTTATGGCACCCCTTGGAAATGGTCACATTGCCTGAAAACCTGGGACCCAGAAAAGTTAGTCTGCCCCCTATCTGGTCCCACTTGAAGTGCGTGTTAGTTAGTGAGTTACAGAACTAAAATCACTAGTTCAGTTTTTTAAAAAAAAATTTTATCGTACCACTGTGAGATATTCAGTTACAAAAGATTTCATATTTGGGTTTCATTCATACAGTGTTCCAGCACCCATCCCTTCACCGTGCCCATTTCCCACTACCAGTGTCCCCTGATTCCCTCCTCCCCAGCCTGCGTCTATGGCAGGTAATTTTACTTCTCTCTCTCTCTCTCTCTCTCTCTCTCTCTCTCTCTCTCTCTCTCTCTGCTCTCTGCGTGCTCTCTTCCTTTTTTTACACATTGTGGATTGCAATACATACACTTAGAGGTTATCATGTATATCCTTTTGCTTACTTTCAGTGCTCAGTTCTGCGCTGGTATTATTTACCATAATTATTAGCACACTTTCCCTTACTCTGTATTACCTAACCTCTGACTCCCACACATTTGCAGTAGGTTCTACCCACTAACAAGACCTCCTGATCCATGTTTTGTCTAGCCTTGGATATTGGTATTATGCTATTTTTTTATATGCCACAAATAAATGCAGTCATTCTATATCTGTCCTTTTTCCTCTGGCTAATTTCACTAATGCTAAATTTCAACATGATCCTCTCCATGTCCATCTTTTTATAGGCAAATTTTATAACTTTGTTTTTCCTAACAGCTACATAGTATTCCATTTGTAGATGTACCACATTTTCTTTATCCAGTCATCTGTTCTCAGGTACTCTGGTTATTTCTAGATCTGGCTATTGTGAATAGTGCTGCTACGAACATAGAAATAGTAGGTGGTGTTCCCACTGTGAGTTTTTGGTCTCACAGGGTATATTCCCAGAAGTGATATGGCTGGGTCAAACGGGAGCTCAATTTCTAGTCTTTGGAATAATGTCCATATAGTTTCAGGCTACTTCTTGAGTCATTATAGGTGGGATACAGCATTATCCAAGGACACGGTGTTCTCTCAGCATATAAAATAGGTAGGTTAGGTAGGCAATGAATTATAACTGTGAGTTTAAAAAGTATATATATTACATTTTAATAAATTTGCATGTGCTGTCTCAGAAGTTACTTTTTTCTTCCCTGAGTTATAATATTCTATATTAGCCTAAAAGCCTCGGAGCTAGAAGCCTGACTTTTTTCTTTTTTTATCAGGTTACTATCAACCTCACTAGCAATAGTATGTTTTCTGCCTGTGTTAAATCATCTTGGCAGTTTGTAGAAACCAATTGAGGGGCAGGAAAAGTCCCCACGGAAATGAGTCAAGTTTGCAGAGAAGAAAGCAGAGCTGTGTGGTCCGGTCACAGGGCGAGGCCTGGGGTCTGGCCAAGTGCCACCCCGCCTGGATGGTGAGCCACAGCGGCTCCAGTGTGGCCACTCCAGATGCTCCCTGGACGTTCTCCATAGCAAGAAGACAATCAGGCAGGTGCTTCCCAGCTGTGAGTTTCAGGTTACAGGGTTTACTGGGCAAAGCACCAGGGAAGAGTGTATGAATGAGAATGTGATGTTTGAGCATGCCTGTGCTCCAGAAGCAATCGCTGGTGTGTCTAGAGCAGGAAGGGGAAATTCCTTCAGATAGTTGCTGCTTAGTGAGTGATCGTCTTGCAAGCAAAATTTCAGAACAAGAGTTCCAGAACTTAGAGATTTGGAATCCTAGTGAAGTTCTGAAAATTTGCCTTTTCAAAATCTATTCTCTAGTTGTATATGGATTTCTCAAGAGAGAAAGACCATAGCTTTTGTCTTAATTTTCAAAGATGGAAAACAGTGAATCTGTGGAATGCTTGAATAACCCAGACTCCAAGCAGTCTTTCAGGTCTCCTGAGAGTGATTTGAAGAGAACTGCAGCTTCTAATTGTTCTCTCACCTGACAATCTGTTTAAACAGTTACTTGTCTTTAATGCAGAAGGTTCTTTACAGCTTGTACAGAAGATAGCATAAGTAAGTTCATAGAAAAGTTACGCATTTCTCCAGAATACTCATCCATTCTAAATCTACTGAGTTCAGATCTCTCCCCCTCCCTCCCCCAAATAGAATGTCTGGTATAGGATAGCCAATTTTTGCATTGTTTTTGCAAGGAGTATCGCAAAGGAGTCATAAACCTTTCTTCTACAAGATTATATAGGTAATAGTGATTTAGTTATAATAGTCAAATACTTCTTTTCTAGTCATTCCAGGGATCAGACACCCAAAATATTTAAGGTACTTACCTACTTAGGTTAGCAAAATTGTGGTAGCTAGTAGGCAGACATGTAAATAGGTAGGTAGATAGATAGAGATAAATATCTGGGTAGACAAAATACTCTTTTTGTCTATTATAAAACAATAATTAGTTCTTCATTGCCTTCTCAGTTACTCCGGGCTTTTAGATGTGTATTTAAATAAATTTCCCCTGTGGATGAAGCTGATGGCATTTTCCAAATTGATTTTCTATCTGTAATATTCCAACCATATCTCAAGCCTCATTAAGGCACTTTTCATCATTTCTCTGACTCCATTTGTTATGGCAGCATCTCAAAATTTAGTTTTCTCAGTAAATTTCATTATTGTGGTTACCATTTCATTATAAAATGATCAGGGGTCAGGTGGAGAGTAGGAGGGAGGGGAGAGGAATTGATAGATGAGAACAAAATAAAAGATTAGGCTGTATGGGCTGGTTTGACAGACCATGTAAGGAAAAGGTGAGTCAAGATGGTCGATTGGGAACAATGAAAGGGCTGTTCCTGAAACCTGAGTCACCAATAAGGAGAGCTATTGAACAGGGATGGGGAAGTCCTTCTTGTAAAGCCTTGGGCGAATTTATTTTAGGAAAAGAATTTTTCACTTCTCTAGCAAGATGTTGCTGAGCATAGAAAAGATGGTCCCTTCTTTCCCGATCAGAGTTTTTCCCAAAGAAGTGATGCGTAAGGAGGAGGGTTTCTGTCTATGTAAACAGTTCTTACAGATAAAGAAGAAACAAATACACATGCCACTAAGAGAACCAGTTAAGGTCTCCAACAGTACTTTCACAGGGATCTATCATTGGATGAGCGATCACTTCTATTACTTGTACCCATTATTCATGGATTTGCTTGAGCGGGCACCAGTAATATCTCCATTCGTTGGGTATGAGGTCCACTATTGTTACTGTTTTTGGCATATCAAATACACCACGGCTCTTGCCAGGCTCTGCCATGGCTTTGGGTTCATCCCAAGGGCCCAGTCTTTTCTGATGAGCAATGAAGGGAGGGAAATATGCACAGCAAGATATTTTGGACAAAGAGAGAAATAATCCCGCCTGCTGATGAGCTGAGTCAACAAGGTGGACAAGAGCTGTTGGTTTGAACGGAAAGATGCTGTTCACTAGGTATTTTCTAGGTGGTCATTTTGTAGCGTGAATCCAAATTGAAGACAGAATAGTAGCTGCAATGATTATAGCATCCAGCAAAGCTACCAGGAGCTGGTTGTGTGCTCAGCACTTTGCATATTGTAATTTTCTTACTCTGTCATTACTCCTGTGTTATAACTGAGGAACCCAGATTGTAAAGAGTTTGTGTTTGGGGGGAGAGGGGAGAGGCACACTGGCAGTGCTCAGGGCCCTTGCCTGGAGGTTCTTGGGAACCATATGAGGTTCTGGGAAGTGGACCAATGTAGGACCATAGCCTCAAGCTGGATAAGTACTTTAAGCTCTGCACTATCTTTCCTGAGCCAAGAATTTGTGTTTTTAATGCCAGAGTCATACAACTACTATGTGATGAAGTCGAGTGTTGAAATGACAACTGTATAACTCCAGATTCCACATGCTAGCTACACTTCTAGATTCCACATGCTAACCACACTTTCAGATTCCACATGCTAGCCACACTTTCAGATTCCATAGTCCTAGCCACACTTTCAGATTCCACATGCTAGTCACACTTTCAGATTCCACAGCACTAGCCACACTTTCAGGTTCTACAGTGATAGCCACACTTCCAGATTCCACATGCTAGCCACACTTTCAGATTCCACAGCACTAGCCACACTTTCAGATTCCACATGCTAACTATTCTTTCAGATTCCACATGCTAACCACACTTTCAGATTCCACATGCTAGCCACTTTCAGAGTCCACATGCAAGTCACACTTTCGGATTCCACAGCGCTAGCCACACTTTCAGGTGCTACAGTGATAGCCACACTTTCAGATTCCACATGCTAGCCACACTTTCAGATTCCACAGCACTAGCCACACTTTCAGGTGCTACAGTATTAGCCACACTAGCCTCACTTTCAGCCCGTTCTGGGTAGGTGAGTTCCACTTCTAGGACTCATGCCATACAGACATCAGTGGTGCGGACAATGCGCCTGGGAGTGATAAATTACTTCCTGCTTAGGGGGTGTCTGCAGACTAACCAGCCCATAGTTTGGCAAAGTCAAGGAGGTCACTGGGATGACGATGGCACAGTGAACCCAACAGACCACACCCACCCACCACCACGCTGGATTTGTGGTGCTCACTGGAAGGTCTCTTCGGAGAGTTGGAGTGTGTCTTAGACTGGGAGTATGGATGGGAGAACTGGTTCCCCAGTAAGGAAAGAGAAGGCCAAGCCCGGTCCACCACAGTTGGTTGCAGAATCACACCCGTGCTATTTCTGCTTGGTTGGAAACACAAGGCCAAAGACTGAGGTAAAAATTGCTTTTCAGGGACGAGGTGCCAAGATTATAGGAGTGGCTGAGTGTCCCTCCAAATGTGGAATCATAAAGACGTGGGTTGACATCCACCAAATTCTACAGGAAAAATAGAAACAAATATATATAATTGTTCTTAAGACTAAAACTTCAGTCGCACAGAGAAAACTGCAGCACCACTAATAGTAAATTGCAGACCCTGATATAGTCAGTACTTTGTGCCAGGTAGTTTTCTAAGTTTGTTCTTTCTCTCTCTCACATGCAGACTCTTGCTTGTTCTGTCTCTCACTCTAATATTTTTTTCCAGTTTATATCTATTTATTTACTAGAAGGGGGTGTTGGGCCATGCTCAGTGGTGCTCTGGGCTTGCTCCTGGCTCAGTGCTCAGGGCTCCCTCTTGACAATACTTAGAGGACCATAATTAGTGACAGGAATCAAACCTGGGTTGGTAGCACTCAAGGCAATTGTTTTAACCCCTCTACAGTCTCTTCCGCTATTGATCTAAGTTTTATCATTTGTTCTGTTTTGGGGTTACACTGATCTGTGCTCGGAGCTTACTCCTGGCCCGGTACTCAGGGATGGAGCCAGAGTTAGCACATACCCCGTGTTATCTTTCTAGCTCTTTGGAATTGACCTCACTTGCAATTTGAGCAAAGTAGACTTGGGGGTGGGGGCAGTGTGGGGGTCTTTTTTAGATCAACACAACCTCAACTCACGAATTATGTTTATCTGCTTTTTAATAGAAGATTTCTACCTGGTTTCCTCCTAGATCTTTTCCATTCCATGGCATTTCACAGCAGGCAAAGGATGCCATCTCCAGTTAGACAGACTTGGTTCCACACCCCACTTTTGGTTTTGAATGCCTCTCCCCCACCTGGTCTCATTGTGGCGGGGTGGGGGCACAGTGTGACTTTTCAGATACCTAGCTGTCCCGTCTGTAGGCATCTCGCCATAAGACAGTTCCAGTGACAGATGTGGGAACATGGAGGGCCCGGACCCCAGGAGTGGCGCCTTCTCCCTCCCTCGCTTCTCCCCTCTAATCCGTCCAGTCAGTCCCCTGGGCTTATTGATGGGGTTCGCAGGAAGAGGGCTCTGTCCCTGCCTGCTCCTATTTGATTTGCCTCCTTGTATAGGGCGGCCGTTTCTCCGTAATGAAGCCATCCATCACCATCCAGAAGATGAACGGAGCCAGCTGCTGACCCTGATTTGGGAGGAGGATGGGTGTGGAGCCCCGAGAGAAGAGGGAAGGCGCTGAGTGGGGTGGGTGGGGGGCCCGTGTGAGTGGGCAGCACCGTCTGGAGCAGCCCAGTGAAGGCTGAAGACAGCAATGCCCTTAGCTTCTAGAACAGCCCTGCAGGGGCTCAGAGCTGGGACATGGTCCCATGGCCCCGTCAGACTCAGCTAGTCAACTCGGTGGCACCCCAGACCACCCGACATCCCCTTCATTAACCGTGTCTGCTTTGCTTATTTGTTGGGTTTTTCTTCGTTTATTTCTTGTTTTGGTTTAAAGGGAGCCACACCAGCGATGCTCAGGGTACTCCTGGAGCCCCTGGTCCATTTTTTTAGATATCTTTTCTTACCACTCACGGTCTTTACACTTTCCTATGTAAGTACACACTCCCAAAATGCCAGTGTACACCATTTGCCATCTGTACCAGGTAGTATCCGGGTTGTCACTCCTGCTTTGTGCTGCTAAACCCTACTCGAGACAACTCTCCCGGCTCTTCCTCCTGCTCCCCATCTCCAAGCACCCTCAGGTCTCGGCTCGCCACCATCACTGTGTATCCTGCTGCTATCTTTGACTCTGAAGCAGCCTGAAGACATTTGAACCCCACTTGGCATGCGTGGTCTGGCTGTGCCGATCCGTTCTGTTGCATGATCCCCCACGGGGATTGCAAGATGGTGTGTGGCATTAGTGAGACACCTATGAAGCAGGGCAGGATAGAAAGATTCGGTTGTCCCAACTGCTGAAAACCCTCAGCTGCTGTGGGCTGGATCCCCACCACCACGAGCCAAAGACCTTGATCCACAGTAAACACTGAGAAGTTACCCATGACCAGTTGAATATAGTTGAGGTTGTGTTTGAAAACAAGCCTTCATTTCTACTGGAATTCCTGGAGGAACTAATGTTGCTTATAGTCAATTAAGTTGTAAAAATTTCCCAGACGTCTAAAAACTTTTTTTGACATTATTTTAGCTGACAAATAGTGTACCAAGTGACCCGGTTTGTAAATGACTATTATTTAATCCATATTAAGCCATCTTTTAGTTCTTACATCAGTCTTAACTTTATGAAAGTCAAGAGTAATGTTTAGGGAGGGTAAAATCATAAATATGATTCATAAATACTTAAAAACAGCAACAACAGAACTCCTCGCTGAATAGAAATCGTACTTAGAATTGTAGTCTCTCTTTGAAAGAAAAACTTCTGGGATTGAGAGTAAACTGGTTTTAAAAAAGAAATCAAATAGCCTGAAATTTGAAAATCTAATTTAACATATATTAGATTAATGTCCTGTAAAGCTCTTAAGTCTGAATTCAGTTTACGGTGTTTGACTTAATTCTCTTGTTTCTTTTCCTCTTTTTTTCCTTGGTTATTTATGTTTAAGTCTCAGTGACTTTTACTTTTATGAGTTTTTAAAAAAAAAACATTTTGTACTGAATTTCCAAAGGCCTCAGTCCCCCTCTGCTTTATTTTTCATTGTACACTAGAGGAGGCAGTGGCCAGGAATGTGTGTGTATGTGTGAAATGATTATTCTTATGAATGTATATTAATATAATTTCACAAATTCACCAATGTATTTTTTGCTTGCAAAATAAGCAGGGATTGAAAAATTTGGTTCATAAACAGCATGGTTGATAAAAGGCTTTTTATATATTTGTTTCCTAATATGCTTTTCTTTTTAAAAAAAATATGCTGTAGCTGATTGAACTAAATTTAATTCTGACTTCTGCCACACAACTCTAATTCCTTCAAAAACATGTCAGTATACAGTATATTTAAGGTGATGTCAGCAATAATGCCTTCTTTATTTAGAGTAATGCAATCTAAAACTATCAACCTTTTCTACATCCATGAGATTTTGGCTCCCTTACCATAATACAAGAAATAATTCATTTTATTTAAAGCTTTTGGTAAAATGCCCATCACTGAGAGAAACGTTATGTTAGCCCATGCAGTCTTCCCTCTCCAGTAACGTTTGTTCTGCTGTTGTGCGTCTTTCAATATTCTATGTACGCCTTTTGGTTTAGTTTGGTTTAAGTAGTTATCCCTTCATTCAAAAGTTAACAGCATGATTCCCCTGAGTGGTCAAAAGCTTAGACTGAGCAATATGATTAAACTCAGGAACAAAATGTCAGATGAAGCCAGAGTTGAGTTCCCTTATTGGTTCTCTTCAAACAAACAGGAGTAAACGGAAGGAAAGGGTGATACCCATTGGAAGGATGCAGAGAGAATAGATTATCCTTGTAGTTTACTCATGATACTTAGCAAAGAAAGAATGATGTTCTTGAACTCAAGAGCAGACCTGCCTTCCTCATACGAACCATCTTACAGATTTCTCAGAACTCAAAATTGAGCAAAGAAAAATGAACGGCCTACAGGGTTCTCTTGAGACTTCAGGGGCCAGAGAACACATCGAAATACAGAATAAGCAAAATAGACAGATGGTCTGGAAAGGTGGCCAAGGAGTATGGGGTTACTGCTTTGCTTTCCTTTGCGAAACTTAAGCAAATTTTAGCCCTGAAAAGTATGTCTGATGTTGGTATATATGAGGACCTGATACGTTTGGCCCCAGAATACACTCATATGCAGCCATGTTTGTGATGTAAATTGTTCTGTGATACATACCTATTTTTAAATGTTCTGTTGGGTAATTAGCACACACTGAAAGTTATGCAAACTAGAAACTTGCCCTGAGAGAGATTCTGCTCTGCAAACGTGGAGATAGATCCACATGAACGTGTAGGCTAGTTTAAACTGTGTGCTCTCTTCAGGAAGCCTGCATGGAGGGTGCCTCTTGGTGCCATAGAGACTGCCCAGGAGTCAATGAGCAAGGCAATATGGCATGAACAGCTACTCTATGCTGGCCCCTACAATCACAGCGATTAGTCAGAGCACTGTTTGGAAGCACGGTTTTCTGTTTCTCTCAGACTAGGTTCACAATTCTGATTCCAAAATATAAACACATTTAAAATCACGTTTAGAAAACTGGCTAGCTAAGGGAAACATGTTTCATGTTTACCTTAAAAACATGAAGGAGGAGGCAGAAAGGAGGACATTTTCAGGGACTTCATGGAAAGAGAGATTTGATTGGCAACTGGTGTGCCTTGAAGAGTTCTGATAACTGAATACTGTTCAGTTTTGTCTAATGAGGCTTGATTTTTGTTTTGTTTTGTTTGGGCGAAGGGCGTTGGGCCTCACTCGGTGACCCTAGGGACTATTCAAGCTCTGCTCGGAAGTCACTCTTGGCAGTGCTAGGGAGGTCGTTTGTGGGGTTTTGGCCGCAGCAGGGCAGTTGTGCACGAGTTTGTAAAAATATGGATTATTCATTTCATCCTCACATGAATAAGAATGTGGAACATATTATCCCATAGGTAAGAAAAGATGTATGAGTCTTTCTGAGGCCTTTCATATTTCATCTGATCCTGTGGTTCATATTCATTGGGTGTACGTGGGGCCTCTGTAGGCTAAGGAAGAATATTGCTAGAGATAAAGATACAGACTTTTAACTGTGTCGACATAAATACTGGTCTGCTATAAATTGACTTATAATTTGTGATTTAAAGTACAATGTTTGTGCTCCCTGAAATATTTTTCATGGCAGACTGCCTCACACTTTTAACCACATCATTAACCATTTCCAAAGGAAGTTCCTTTTCTTTGGGGGTATGCTTTGAAGGTCACACTTTGTGGTGCTCAGAGCTTACTCCAAGTTCTGCTCTCAGGGATCACTCAGGGTGGGCTCAGGGGACCACATGGGGTGCCAGAGGTCAAACCAGGGTCGGCCACATGCAGAGCAAACACCCGCTTAAACTATTGCTCTGGCCCCTAGGAAGATTTTTGAAACAAGACCCATTGATTTGCTTCTTCAGTTGCAGCACTGATAGATAAAAGACTTAATGCATTAGGTTGAAATAAAAATTTAAATCAGGTGTTTATTCATGTCGTTACCATGGATGATGAGAATTTGAAATTGAGGGCTGACCTTGACCAGTCCCCAGAGTCTGTGAGTTCAAGAAAACTTGCACTGAGAACTTAATTATTAGGTTCATGGAGATTTGCGATCGTTCTGATTAGATTTCCTTGCTAAGTACAGTAATACGGATGGTTTAGATGCAGTAATTAGCTTTAGTCATTGAAGCAGAATGTCTATGAGTCGTTGAAACAAACATGATTTTAAATGTGTTTATATTTTGGAATCAGAATTGTGAACCTAGGGGCCGGAGCGATAGCCCAGCGGGTAGGGCGTTTGCCTTGCACGCGGCCGCCAGCCGGCCCGGGTTCGAATCCCGGCATCCCATATGGTCCCCCGAGTACCGCCAGGAGTAATCCCTGAGTGCAGAGCCAGGGTAACCCCTGAGCGCCGCCGGTGTGACCCAAAAGCAAAAAAAAAAAAAAGAATTGTGAACCTAGTCTGAGAGCAACAGAAAACCATGCTTCCAAACAGTGCTCTGACTAATCGCTGTGATTGTAGCGGCCAGCATAGAGTAGCCGTTCACGGCACATTGCCTTGCTCATTGATATTTAGATTATGCTTAATCACTGGCTTGACTGGACTTTATATATGCTTGCTAATAGGTTATGCCCGTTTCAGCCTTCAGAACTCAGCACTTGAACTGGATAGGTAGCAGTAACTTAACAGGAGCAGTGTTCGCCTTTGCTGCCTGCTGGAGATTGCAGTCTAGTGTGGAAGCAAATAGTAAGGCGTAATTAAGTGGTGTGTGCTGTTCGGTTGCAGGGCAAGAAGGGAGAATCAAGGTGGTGGCAGCTTGGGGGGTGTCAGCACTGTGCTTCTGCTCTCCGCTGGCGAGCTACGCCTTTTTCACTGTATCACTGTCTTCCCGCTCATCATCGATTTGCTCGAGCAGGCCCCAGTAACATCTCCATATGTCCTGTCTCATGCTAGTAGAGCCCAAGGGCATCTGCTTGCTCCAGGAACATAAAGAGCCTCAATCCATTCCGGAATGAGTTCTATAATTGTTACTGGTATTTGGCATATCAAATACAACATGGGTAGCTTGCCAGGCTCTGCTGTGCAGGTAGCATACTCTTGTAGGCATCTCTAAGTCCAGCATTTATTGATGAACAGCAGGGCCTCAAGTGGCCGAGCGAGCCGGGCTTTAAGGCTGGTCTCCTGGGTGGAGTTCTAATGAGAGGGAAGTCCAGATGTGGAAAATGGAGGCCCTCATGGAGTGGGGGTCGTCTGGCTTGTTGCGAGCCTCTGCTGGGGTGGTGGGCCAGGGCTAGAACCCACCATCCCTCCCGGGCACCTCGTGAGCGGCTTGTCACAGGGAGAGCCAGTAGCAGCTCTGCCCCATGTCTGCGAGTCTCTGACCGGCATACCTGAGCCGGACTTAAGAAAGACTGCTGCAGGGTGGAACTCGATGAGCCGAGCTGTGATAGGCTGGTCTGCTGGGTGGGAGTTCTGATGAGAGAGAAATCCAAATGTGGGAAAATGGGAGGCCCCATGGAGTGGGGGGGTCGTCTGGCTTGTTGCGAGGCTCTGCTGGGGTACGTCTTTTTAAATACATATATTTATTGGCAAGCCTCCTGTGTCGTATTTGATATGCCAAACACCAGTAACAATTATGGACCTCATTCCCATGACCTGATGGAATGGTTTGAGGCTCTTTATGTTCCTGGAGCAAGCAGGTGCCCTTGGGCTCTACTAGCATGAGACAAGGCATATGGAATTTTACTGGTACCCGCTCGAGCAAATCGATGATGAACGGGAAGACAGTGATACAGTGATACAGATATATGTGTATATATATATATATATATATATTTCTCAGTCTTTCTGATACTCACTTTCACATTAGTAGTGGAAATAGTAATGCTGGCTTCATGACTTACTGTGAAATGAAATGAAAGAATTCCCTGTCTTGGACTGGGCACCATCCTAAGGCATAGTAGCTGTGATAATAGTATAACTAGTATAATAGTAGCAGTTAGTGATTATAACTATTATAATCACTAGATAAAGGATTATAACTATATAATCACTAGTATAATCACTAGATAATCACTAGTATAATAGTAGCAGTTAGTGACTATTCCCTAAGTGCTTAGGAAGGAGAGGGAGAGAAGGGGTCAGGGAAGTTTTCTCTGAGCAATAAACTTTGGAGTCTAGATCTGAGGAGTGGTAGCAGTTCGCCAAGTGGAGAACAATGTACAAGAGACAACACCATGTTCAAAGGCCCTGAGGCAGGGTTGCCCCCGTGTTCATAAAGCCCTGAAAGAAAATCGCTGGGGCTGGAACTCAGGCAGGAATAGAAGGACTGTGAGAGCTGGTGTTGGCTGTAACTGTGTGATCCTGCGGGGTCCTGGGGGACTTGTTAGGAAGGATTTAAGGCTTTATTCTAAGAGCAGTAGGAAGAATTTCCAAAGGGGAATGACATGATGAGATTGGATTTTTAGAAAGATTGTTCTGGCTTTAGCATTGATAATGGCTTCGAATTTCATAAAGAATTAAGGTTCTGGCTTGTCTCAAAGGGACCTTTTAGGGAAAACACTGGTGGATATTTGTGCATGTACAATGTTCTTAAGTGGTGGTCCCTGGACTGACTAGTGTGGAATAAATCTGGGGGGTCATAGATGAGTATGTATAGGTACATGTTTAACAAATATATGAAACATGCATGTGTCAGTATGCAAATGCACGCGCATACACACACACACACACACACACACACACACACACACACACACACTCCCTTCCAGTATGGAAAGAGCCCAAAAGGATTTCTTCTCCTGTTTTCGGCCTCTGACCATTCAGTCTCAATATTTCTTGAGTTTTGGTTCATGTTTCAGAGGTCAAGGAGAGAAAATTCACGTATGTGTCCCTTAATCTATCCAGCAAGAGGATGCATCACGGGAGTTTCTGGGGTTGCAGCTTTCAGAGTGGACTCTCGTAACTGAAGACAAAGAGGTGTAACATGGAAAATAAAGAAGAGTGTGTCGTGAGGCTCACCCTCCACCTGCTGGAGAGGACAGGCGATGTGGTAACGGCCTTTCTACCCCAGGCTCCAGGATGTCAGCAATTGCAGAGCTGCCGAAGAAGCCTATGGGGTGTTTTGTGTCCCGACAAACACAGCAGTGCGTGTTCCTATGAGAGAGGATCACACAGAGCCTCCCTAGAGCGCCATGTGCAGACAGACCGTATCTCCACGATGACAAAATCCCCACGAGATGGCGAATTATTAATGTCTTGGAATCTGCAGGATTCAGCAGATCTGTTCAGGGTTATTGATGGCAGCAAGTTTCTTACTTCTGAGACACACAATGAACATAGGGAGTCCCTCAGATAACCACAGTTACTGTTTAGGCTCATTTTGTAGAGCCAGTGGGCCTTTACTGTAAGGTGTGCAAACATGATTTTCCTTGTTCCCCCATCAACCCCCCACCCCAGCCAATTGCATGAGAGAGTCGGGAGAGGGAATTGGCACTAATTTATGAAGCTTCTAGCCTTCGCCACAGTGGCTACCCTTTGAGGGCAAGATGTTTTAATTACTCTTAATTCCCATCATGAGAGCTTTTAATGCTGACCCGAGCCCAGGATGTTTGGGGGCCTGGAGAAGACGTTTTGGCACCCAGAACAGTTCAGCTGCCTTTTGGGTATAACTCAGTGCCCACCAGCTGACCATCTGCCCCGTGAAATCCACCAGCCCCAGAAGAGAGAGTGTGCTGAGGCTCCCTTGCTTCTCAACTCAAATTAGGGCAAAGAGCTGTGAATTCTCTTTGCTTTTAGCAGTGTTTTGATGTGGCGCTTTCTTTCCTGACCTATGGCCACAGGCACGTTTCTGTTTTTGGTAAGAAGAATCACCGGACTGGCACCAGACATTGATTTTCCGGCACAGACAGACAGCTGACGTTGGTTTTCTTCTTCACACACACACACACACACACACACACACACACACACACACACACACATTTGTACCAATTTGGGGGAAGCCCATGATTTAAGCCTATGTTTTATTTTAATATAGATAAGTGATTGTCATAAAGGTAAAAAGGGAGAAAAGGATTGTTTTTCTAAAGGCATGAGTTGGCATAGTCTACATGTCCTTTTTTGTTATAAAAACACACGACACACCACCATTTAACTAGTAGGATGGTAGTACTCTGTCTCTCTGTAATGGAAATAGATATGGATAAAGGTGTGTGTGTGTGTGTGTGTGTGTGCGCTGTGTGTGCGTGCATGTGTGTGTCTGTCTGTCTGATTTTCTTTCGCCTTCATATTCTCTGTCTAGTTTCTCCTAGAGCTCCACTTGCTTTTCTGGTCACTGTCTTTACAACCATTTTTGAAAACTTTGTATGTATCACACCTGAAGTTAGAATTAGAAGGAAAATGTTTGTGTCATTCAGGTCATTGTAATTTCCAGTAACTCTCATTAATATAACTGATGAAGAAGGAGAAATGGGAGATGCTTCATGTGTTCTGGGCTCTCTGGCTTCTCCATTCTTGGGTTCTGATTGCAGTAACTGTCTTCCTTGTCACATATCCTTCCCGCAACTCCCCAGTGCTTAGAATGCCTAACACCGTTAGTAACTGTTAGCGTTAGCAAGACTAGAATCAGTAGCAGAAATCTCCAAGATCCGGGGCCGGCGTAGTCCAGTGGTAGGGCGTTTGCCTTGCCGCAGCCAGCCCATGCCGGCCCAGGTTCGTCCCTGGCATCCCATATGGTCCCCTGAGCACTGCCAGGAGTAATTCTGAGCGAAGAGCCAGAAGTAACCCTGAGCACGCCGGTGTGACCCAAAAAAAAAAAAAGAAATCTCCAAGATCCCACCGTTCCCTTATGTCAGTTTCAGTATAGTTTCATGCAAACAGGTATGTTTGTAACCAAAACAACTTGCCTTCCTCATGTGTTTAATTGTTTATTTCGTGAGCACATGCATTGACTGATTGCTGTGGGTCAGGTGTAGAGTGTGAATAAAAACTGTCCTTTAAGAGCAAGGAAAGAGAAATGGAGAGGAAAGCAAGAAATGTTTCTTGTACTTGGAAAGAAGCTTCCTGTCCTTGGGGGAGTACAGGGGTTTAGGAACATACCGTGCATGTGGCTAGCCCTGTTTGGACCCGGTCACTGTGTGGTCCCCCCAAATGGAGTTGCGGATCCCCAATACCATAAGTCCGGAGCAATGCTGCGTCCTTGGACTCTCTCATTGAATCCCCAGCCTGGTTGGAAGAGAATCACCAAGTGCCCCCGCCGCCAGATCTCCTGAGCACTGCTTGGGGCCCCCATAAAGATTCACTGTGATTTAATGTGTAGACGTTGCTGCTTGGCACTACCCATAGCTCCTTCCCTTGGCTTGCTCAGTCTGGGTGCACTTTGTTTCCCCTTCTGCTGAGTACCCTGTCGGATACGGAAGCGAAACAGCCCCAGAACCCACCCTCACCCGAGTGCCTGGTTGAGTCTCATCTATTTGGGTGGAAGAAAGTCATGAGAAGAAGCTGCTAGAAGAGAAAGATGCTGGAGGAATTGGTCTGGTTGGAAAGAAAGCGGGTGCACAGCCATAATGGCAGTTGCAGTAGGCTGTCAGTGCTGTCACCGCTAAGCCCAGCTGATGGAAAAGGCAGGACTTAGCCGGTCAGAAACGGACCCAACACAGTCATTAGCAGCTTCTGCTCTTGTATGGGAGAATGAACCATACCCGAATACCCAGGGCTGCTGGAACCTGTTCGTAGTGGGAGGCCTCATTTTGTACCATTGCAGTCACCGCGCCCCACACTCCAGTCTGCACACCATAGTACAGCCCAGACTCCTGAGGTAGCTTTTCTCTAAAGGTGAAGGCACAGCAGGCTTTGCCACACAGCCTTTCATCGGTTAGAGTTTATTCTTCTGCCGTGAATGCGGAGAGATGGGCTGTCTTCTCTGATATCAGAGGCATCTCTCTTGCCAGGTTTGGAAATCATTGTTTTCTGTGTAGTCTTCAGTAAACTATTGATTCCCCACTCCTTCTTAAAGAGTCACTGAATGGCTCCTTTTACAGATCAGACTCGAGGGCTAAGCAGTCTTCCTCTGACAAGCAGAGAAAGGCATAAATGCTGATAATACGGTCTTCCGGCTCAGGGCTCCCTGAAGAATGTTGCCTCGGGCCGCGTTGGGTGGTAGAAGCAGAACTTGCTCCTTGGCGGGAGGGCAGAGCCAGAGCGGCTGCAGTCCCCGGTGATGTATGGCTTCTCTTTGTCTCAGGGAACAGCGGCATTGACAGAGTGCAGGGTGGATGCTCTCAGCCTTCCTGATCTCTTGTGAAGGTTCCTCTGGCGTGGGGTGGGCGAGCGCCACACGGAGAAGTCTATTTGGGATGAGTTATCTGCAGTCTCTCACTCTCCCTGGAGAGAATGGGAATGACTAATGGAAGCATCCCATAACAGTAATTGAGACGGATTGAAAGGGGAAATGAGTGATTAACCTTGAGCCGCCTCCGGATCACTGCACGGCAATGTTTGAGTCGGTTTCTCGGGGTGCCTTCCAAGTTCATCTTCACAAAATCCTCATCGCTTCTGTAATTAAATTTCAGGAAAAAGACGCTTCCGCCCGCAACTCCAGTCTCAGATACTTGTTGCTCTGTTTTCTATCATGTCCTGAACGCAAGCTTCTTCCTGGTGGCTGTGAAAACCAGAGGCAGATTTGCTCAGAAGCTCCTGAAGCTGAAAGCCTGATTTCAGGCTCCTCCTGGGCCCTGGAAGTAACTTTATGTTCCCTAGACTCAGTGTATGTGATGAACGACAGTGACTTCAAATGAAATAAAAAATACTAGATGAATCAGTCTGGTTTGAAAGCAAGCATACATGTAACCCCAGTGGCAGGTGGCTTAGGGCACAGACTGGGCCTTTGTTCCTAGCAGCTCGGGCCGTCAGTGGGACACGTGCCCGGACTCTGCAGGCAGGTGAGGCCCGGTCATCTCGGGCACCCTGTGGGTTTTGTTTGAAAATACGTTTGCCTCTAAGATCTGGCATCTTTAGTCCATTTTTTTTTATTATTGTTGATGATTTGATTATTTTGTTTTTGATGGGGTGGTAGATTGCCTTAGATTTGCCTCAAATTTCATTTGACCGGATAGAAACTTACACCTGAAGCCTGTAGCTTCTGGATAACTTTTCCCAAGGAGATCTACTTCTACCCCATTGCTTTGCCTTTTAAAGCAGGTTGGTTAGTTTCTGCCTATTCATAGTCTTGTATCCAAGCATCTACGCACAGTTTGCTTGCAGACAGATATTTGTATAGTAGGAATCACTCAGTAAACATTGAACTGAATAATTTGGCAACGACTGAGACCATTCAAGTTACCAATAATTTTACATTTTTCAGCGAGGACTACTAAGTAATGTGTAGAATCCGAGATGCTCACTCTTAGGATGACCTGCAGGTACTCCTGAAAAGGCTTATTCTCTCACGGCATGCTTTGATGAGAAAGGAAAGAAAGGAAAGAATTCTTTTTTAACTAAGTGCTCAGTGGATAGTATCAATGTGCTCTCCCATCCCCCACCCCAGCCCACCTTTCCCTCTTCTGTTGAGAGGGTTTTAAATTGGGATTTTTCATCGCAGACGGCTTATTTCTCACTCTTTTATATCTTGTATCTCAGGCAGCTTCACAGGCAAATAAGTGAGATAAAAATGTTTCCTTCGATACAGCTTTTCCACCTGTGAATGTGCATTTATTCTGCCAGCAGCAATGACAGTACCAAGGAAACGAGTAACCTTTTTTATTGGAGGTCTTATTTCCCAGAGATCTCTTTCTGCCGATGGTCTTGCCAAAGCTTCTGATGAATTTCCGTCAATGAAAGAGGTTGTTCCTATCAATTACGCATAGAACTGAAGTTGCAAATGCTTGTGGTCCATATGTTAAAGATTGTCGGTGAGCATAGGTAGAAGGGATAAGTAATTGCTGAGTATATTGTAGCCCTCCATGTAACTGAGACTGATATGAATGGTGTTGAGCTGTTGGACCAGCCTTTATCTGAGAAAATAGTTCCTAATGGCTTTGTGGGCTAGAAGGTAGAATGAAAGCAATTTGGGCAGCCCTCTCAGGTCTGCAATTCTGTTGGTCCAGTTCAGACACTCTCCACAGGAAGCAGACATTGGGGTCAGAAGTTGGGTCAAAGCCTTTTAATTGTGAGCCACCATGATGCCTCTGGGCTTGGGTCAGTAACCCAAAGGGCTCTGTTTGTGGGCCTGAAAACGGTCTATTAGTGGGGCTCAGGTGGCCTACTAGACTGTTCCAATACTCTATTGTGAGAGGCAGTTGATCTGCTTTGCAGATTATCTGATCTTCTATCACCGGCCTTCCCGCTGGGCTTTCACTGTCCAAGGGTGAGTCTCCAATGTGAAGTGCAGGACAGTGGACTCTGGGAGCAATCCATTACAAAGCCAAATATAAATTCATCAACAGGCATTGCCTGGGTAAATGACCCGAGGCTTACTTGGCATGGTATTTTCTCGCTCTCTTAATCTGTATTCTTAAGAGTTGTCTAAACCCCATTGATTTTATTCTTATCTCCTAGAAATCTTGAGACTAGGAAACAGATGTTTCATGAAATCTATGCGAAATGGAATTATGCAACCCCCTTTCCTTTTTTCATGTTCTCTATAGGGTCTGTATAACATTTTCATTTTTCAGTGACAAACAGATTATTGGCATCAGTCTCTGATGATCTCTGAAACAAAGGGAGCAGTGGACATGGGGGGGAGGAGAGGGAGAGAGAGAGGCAGAAAGAGAGAGGCAGAGAGAGGTAGTTTGGCGGATCTTCTCTATGGCGAGGCAGATAGTATCTCATGAATAGTTAATAAGGGAATAGATTTTCTGGTACTCCGTTTTTAGAGTATTTTTTTATGTGAGGGGATTCTGATACCCTTCTTTGGTGTGAGAAAGTATTCTTTCATGCCCAAAGATAGACTTTAACTCTGACCTTTGTTCTTATCACTAAGTCATGCCTCACTCCCAAAGCCAGTCTTTTACCTAAAACACACTTCCTGTGTTCTGCTAGCCCTGGCTCAGTGTTCTCGGTATTGAGAAAGTGGGGTGTGGGGTATATCCCAAGCACAGTCAGGTGATCCCCAAACACCACTGACCCCAGCAGCATCACAGTGCTGGGTTTGGGCATTGAGGTGCCCAGTTTAGTTGGTCAGATATCTCTGGGAATGGTCCCCAGAGCATTGTTTGGAGCCTAATAATAACAACCCCAATAATAGAGGGAATATTAATTTGGACCAGTGGCTTCAACAACCCCTTCCTGCTTTCAAAAAGTCTGTTTCAGAAGCTGAAAGTGATGGTACAGCGAGAAGGAATTTGCCTTGCATGTAGTCAACCTAGGTTCAATTGCCAGCACATTGTTAGGAGTGATTTCTGAACACAGAGTCTGTAGAAGTCTGTAGAAGCCCCGAGAACCACCTACAATTGCCCAAAAAAACAAACAAAAAATTAATCCTATTTAGGGGCCAGGAGGACAGTTCATGGTGTACCTATAAAGTGGCCCCCAAACCTCATGGGAACAGACATCAGTTTAAGGAGATAGATGGCTTTGTATTAGTTGAATTCTTACTTATAATATCTATGGGTTTTCAGTTTTGTTGGTTTTGTTTTGTTTTTAAGTTTTCTAGCTCAAGATATATTATTTCCATAGCTACTTTGTTCTGAGTATTTAGTATGACAATAACAAATTTGCAGAACCAATCTTGGAGCTCTCTTCTCATTGTCTTGCAACTGCCAAGAAGTACTTGTTAAATATTTGTTAAATTCTTGTGGCATTTGTGAAATATAATGTTCAAAGAAATCCATGTAGTGAAACAAAAGTTCCTTTTGGAACTTGAACGAGTATGCCCCACTTCTCATAATTGCTGCACCTGAATCGGAATGTTTTAAAATGGAAGATTAAAAACCCAGCCTTGAATTTGTCCCCAAAAATTGCATGTAATGATCTTTATATTATGACTTCAAAGATCTTTACTTATATTTTCAAATAGCCTTCTTTGCTTACAATGTTCTTTCTCAGTTTACTTACCAAATGATAGTCAACAAACTCCGTGGTGCTCTAAGAAGTTATATTTTTACTAGAGTAAACAATTATTTTGGACCGGAGTAGTACAGAGATTAAGGCACTTGTATGGCATGTGGCTGACCCCTGTTCAATCCTCCACACTGTGCATTGCCCCAAGCGCTCCAGGAGTGATCTGTGAACAAAGAGCCAGCGGTAAGCCCTGGACACCGCTGGGTGTGCCTTCCTCCATCCCACCAAGAAAATAAGAGAACAGTTGTTTTATGAAGCAAATGGAACTCTCCGATAATACTGATTGTTAATTTTTCTTTTTCAAAAATTTTATTATACCACCATGAGATATGCAATTACAAAGATGTTCATGATTGGGTTTCAGCCCTACATTATTCCAGCACTGTGCCTCCACCAGTGCCCTGTTCCCACCACCAGTGAACTGTCCTCCTGGCCCCTAAATAGGCTTAATTTTTTTTGTTTGTTTTTGGGCAACAGTAGGTGGTTCTCAGAGCTTCTACCGACTCTGTGTTCAGAGATCACTCCTAGCAATGTGCTGGCAGTTGAACCTAGGTTGACTACGTGCAAGGCAAATTCCTTCTGTACCATCACTTTCAGCTTCCAAAGCCAAGAGGAAGGGGTTGTTGAAGCCACTGGTCCAAATTAACATTCCCTCTATTGTTATTGGGGTTGTTATTATCGGGCTCCAAACAATGCTTTTCAGTTCTACTTAAATTTTATTGCCAGAGAATACTTAGGTTTGGGGCCAGAAAGGTAGCTCAGTGGGTTGGAGCACAGGCAGAAGACTTGGATTCACTCCTGGGCACTGGGTGATCCCCTAATTAACACCACGAGCTGGAGCTTAGAGCTGGAAGGAGCTCCTGAGATCTGCTGGGTGTGACCCTCAAGTCATACACAAATTCTCTCTCTCTCTCTTTCTCTCTCTCTCTCTTCCCTCTCTCTCCCCCTTTCTCTCTAGTCTAGACCCAACAGCCTCTACATTCTTCAGATCCCCGGGAGAATCTGAGCCACAACCTGCAGGAGTCTCTGGGCCACATTCTGTTGAACACTGGGAGGAAGCCTAGGACCTACAGGAGTTCCCACTCGCTCTTTCAGTGGACCCAGCAGTCAAATGCTTGGGAGTCCAGAGTTTGAATGAGAAATACCACTTGGATAATCCAACTTCTTCCTCTTTCCTTATGTGGGAGCCGTCCCTAGCCACCAAGACATCACTAGTAGCCACAGAGATACTGATAGTAGTAAAAACACACTGTATACCTGAATCTGTGTTCGTAGGTGTGTGATGTCTGTTGTATGGCGGACATCTGTATCTCAGCCCACCCTGTACACGTCACTCCAACCCCGTCTCCAGTCCCGCAAGGTCCCCAGAGCCCTCCCTTTCAGGCAACCCCACACACACATTGTTTTCCGCTCCAGTTTTTACCCAGGGTGCCTCCTTTGCTCACTTCCCATTCTGCTCTGATGAAATCCTTTTGGACCTGCAAAGACCATCTCTGCACTTCCT
This sequence comes from Cryptotis parvus, assembly GCA_021461705.1. Taxonomy (NCBI): domain Eukaryota; kingdom Metazoa; phylum Chordata; class Mammalia; order Eulipotyphla; family Soricidae; genus Cryptotis; species Cryptotis parvus. The sequence continues at coordinate 96,714 of JAJIBD010007213.1, read as the reverse complement.
GTCTCCTCCCATTCTCTTTGCTGCAGGACGGAAGGCAAACTAACGCTTGGAAGCCTCTAGCAAGGGAATAAGACTCCATCTGTGTTACAGGTTGGTAGAATAGAGTAAGAAGGTTTTCCCGAAAGTCTTTCCAATGTTTATAGAAAGGAACCTTGGAGCTCCCAGGCTCTTAGCTGCCTGGGGTGTCCCGCTGTCTGTCATGTCATTTCACAGCTCATCCCAGCCTGTAAGATACACACTGTGAATTCCCGAGGGCAGCTGACCTTGCTGAGTGGTAGTGCAGAGGTTAAAGAGGTTACCTTACACGCTGCTGACCCTTCTTTCTCCTGGACTCACGGCATGGTTCCCAAGTATCACCAGGAGTGATCCCTAAGCACAAAGGTAGGATTAGCCCCTGAGTACAGCTGGATGTGGCCCAGGCCTCCCCTAAAAGGGTTGAGGAGGGAATAAAGCACTGGTCAGGGAGGCGGAGCCATAGCAAGGCGGGTAGGGCGTTTGTCTTGCACGCGGCCGACCCGGGTTCGATCCCCGGCTTCACATATGGTCGTCCCCTGAGCTCTGCTGGGAGTAATTCCTGAGCGAAGAGCCAGGAGTAACCCCTGAGCATCGCCGGGTGTGACCCAAAAAAGCAAAAATCAAAACAAAAAAGCACTGACCATATTATATATGTTCCTTTTTGTTTGATGAATGGATTTAATGGTGTTTGATGAATGATTTTTCCCTCTTTTGGGTGGGTAGCGGGAGCCACAACTGGTGGGGCTCAGGGCTTAACCCAGCTATGCAATCAGGAATCACTCCTAGCAGGCTCAGGGCACCATATTGGGTGCTGGGCATCGAACCCAGGTCAGCAGCGCCCTCCCTGCTGTACTGTCGCTCCAGCTTATAAATGAAATTTGAGGCTCTTCCAATAAACCAGATCTGAGGGGATATTATCCATGTGGCCCACAGCCGGTCTGTGCAGCTCACACCAATTACTCCATTTCCCTAAACCAGTCCAGGAAAATGCCGCATTAACTTTTCAGGTTAGACCCTTCCTCTGTAGCCCGGATGGGATTTAGTAAATTTTTTGTCTGAAGCAACCAGTTGGACCAACAAAAATATTTTAAAATAAGAGCAAGTCAGTGGAAATGAAGAGGATTGGTTTAGGACCGTTTATGCCTCCACAAAGCCAAGCCAAGTGCCTCCTAGCTCTGTGGGAAACATTTAAAAGAAAAAAGGTGGCCCCCAGCAGGGGGCGTGCTTGAGATTTGGTATTCTCCACTTGGCCTTGCAGTTTTTATCTTAGAGACGCTCTGGCTTGACCTTTTAGTCCTTTACCACTTCACCCAGGAGACCCCCTGAAGGAGCAGAAGCTGTGCCTTTACTGAGCTGCTTTCGATCAATAACTTGGCAGAGTAACATATGATCCAACTAGGCAGCTGAAAAGAAGCCAGAGCGCCTCTGTTGAGACTAATGGACTAGGTTCCATCCAAGAATAATGGACTGGTTTCTATCCAAGGACTTAAACGGGACAGCAAAGAGGGAAAAGGTGGCTACGTGTGAATGGGGAGCAAATTCATTTTTTCCGAGGGATGATTTGATTTCTCTTCCTGGACTTACAGTCGGAAGAAAATGGTCAAGTTGTTCGCTGTCTCTAAGGCATTCATTACTCTGATGCTTGGAACATGCCTCAGGAGCGGGTGCGTTTGAGGCTGTAAATCTATGCTGGTGAAATTGTGTTAATTCCACTGACTAGAAATATTAACCATATTATCGCATAGAACTGCCAGAAATAATTCTCTGCCATGCCCTGTGACTTTATTTTAATTGATTTTTTAAACTTTCTATTGCTGTGATTTTTTGTTTATTCTGACACATGTTTATTAAATGTGTGCAGAAAATGGTTGTGCAAATTATTTGTGGTGTTTGTAATCTTGTTTAAATTGGTGGGTTAACTCTTTTTCTTCATAATTCTGACCTCTTTATTTGCCAATAATACCACTGATGTAGCCCCCCTCCCTCCTCTTTTGAGCCCACTAATAGCATTATTGGCCAAGTCAGCAGCCTATACCATTAAGTCGTAAGCTTAGAACTATCATTTGACGTTTCACAAAGATTTGAAAGTGACAACAGAATAAGATTGATTGCTGTGCAATATGTTAATATTAGGAACCCTGGGCTCTACCGTAGAATAAATCATTCACTGCAGTAACAAAGATAACGCCTCCAACATGATTCATTTTATGTTCTATCAGTAATCAGGCCCTGCCACTCATTAACCTACTGGGATGCCCTCATGTTACACACATTACAAAGCACTGTCCATAGAAAACCTCATCTTAGATGGCAGGATTGGCCTATCAGCAAAGATAGACCTGAAAGATGGGAACCCATTTCCTTTGCTCTTCTTCTCTCCAGGTGCCTTAATAGTAGCTGGTGTTTAAAAACAAAGTTGTTGGCGGGATGGCCAGTGGCAGAATTCCTGCTTGGCTTGTGTGAGGTTCTGGCTTTGACTCCTGGTATCCCCCTGCCCACACACACACACACACACACACACACACACACACACACACACACACACAAAATTATAATAACAGTAATAAAACTGAAACAAAGTTGTTTGACTGTTTTAGACTGTACTGGTTCATAAAGACAAAAAACGGGCATAGCCAACATTTTGGAAGTGTCAGGAACTAGATTGTGCATTTAGCAGGCATGAGTGCATTTCATTCTTGCAGTAATGCACCAAGACACCAACGTGTATAGTTATATCATCCCCATCTTACTGAGAAACTGGCACAGAGATGTTAGGAACTTGAACCAGGTTACAGCAGTGCACATCCAAGGCAAAGGCCTGCTCTCCTGTACTCTCTCTGACCCTCAGATTATTTTGGATAGTCATACTTCTTTTTTATTGAATCAAATTGAAATAGTTGCAAAACCGTTAATGATTGGTTTTCAGTCATACAATGTCTCAACACCTGTCCATTCACCAGTGTACATTTCCTACCATCAGTGGCGCCAGTTTCCCTCCCACTACCCCCATAACCAGCCTACCTATATGGCAGGCACTTTCTTCTCTCTGTCTCTCTCTGTCTTTCTCTGTCTCCCTGTCTGTCTCTCTGTCTCTCTCTGTTCTTCTCCCCCACCCCTTGGGCGTGTGGCTTGCAATACAGGTGCTGAGAGGTTATTGTATTTGTTCTGTACCTACTTTCAGCACTCAGTTCTTATTCAGTGTGTGAATAGTTGTACATTTAGAGAAACTTTACATTTGCAGACCTGTGATTCACACTTGATTGAAAAGTTGCTTGGTATCTGGACTATCAGGTGGAATGATTCAAGAAAGGAAGCCTATCAGCCGTCTCTTTATGGTCTTTAATCTGGTCTCCTTTGAAGAGTTAGGCGATACTCAATTTAATCCATTGATTCCTGCAATGGGACTCTGCCTGTGTAAATATAACGACTTGCTAATTTAACATCGAATGCTCCAGTGAATTCATTTTCTCTCATTGACTGTCAACAGCTTTGGAGCTTTTTGACAGGTCTAGCTAAGTGAAGTTCTGGGTAGTTTCCCCATTGATAGAACATTGTACCAAATAAAACTTTGATGGTCATCAACATCTGGGCCCTTTGTGGAGCTGGACACTTGCAGCTGACCACCACCTGCAAGTCCTTGGGAGCTCAACTCATCATTTCTCTTTTCTTATTGTCTCATTTAGTGTTTAAAAACCTGCTGAAAGCCCCCTCCCAGCCCCCACACATACCCTTTTATCTTGAAAAGCACCTAGGAGGTGTCATCTTAGACAGGGTCCCTGGGCAGTTGTGAAGGTCTTCGGAGATGTGCAGGACATCGTAGCACATCGCTCATCATCAGAAAGCCTGGCAGAGTTCACCGAACCATCTGCAGCTTTCTAGATGGTTCCTGAACTTGGGCAGAATTTTGAGTGCTGAGCAATAGGGTGGGTGGAATGTCAAGGGCTTGGCCATGATTGAACTTTCCATTGGATTTTGTCACTGCGTGGATAGTTGAATGAAGCTTCCTTTGTTCTTAACTATGTGTTGGATTATTGTTTGTATCATTTTAAATTTTTTGTTTGAACACCGTAGTTTAGGCATTCGGTGTTTCAACACCAATGTACCACCACTGTGACCTTCCCTCAACCAATGTCCCCAGTTTCTCACCCGCCCACCCGAAGCCTTAGCAGGGACAAGGTAGTTTATTTTATATTGCTTGTGACAACAAAATGGCAAATGGGATTATCGATTAAAAATAGTTCAGTAAAAGAAAATTTGTGAAAATTGTTACATCTCATAGTAGTGTTAGTAAAGGCACCGTCTTGGGTGAACTGAGCTGCTTGTTGCTAGCTGAGCCTCTAGCGTAACTGTTTTCACTTATTGAGCACAGAGGGCTTCTGTTTTGCTGTGCTCCTCTTGGGCTATGAATATGGTTAAATTTGCAGGTATTGGTGGCCCGGGGAGCTGTAGAACTAGAATGATTCATTGGTTTGGCGTCTCTTCCAAGTTCAGTGTGGAGGGGGCTCTAGACCTTGAATGAGAGGGAGGTTAGGAGGGGAGGAAAGCAGCCTGGCCCCACTCCAAATAGGCGCCCCCGTGTTCAGCCTGGAGACCAGGCTGCTTGGCATTTGTTTTGTCTTATCCGGACCTGCCTCCTTGATGAAATTTATATATTAGACTCCTTTGGTTTGTAGGGTAATAGAATAGCCTAGAGAATGCGAGAATAGATACACACAAGCATAAAGACGATGAAGCAATAAATTCTGTTTCCAAAATCATGTAGTGTGCATTAGACCATGGGTAAGTTCCAGGTGTGTCACACTGAAAATTACATCTCTGTATGCCCCCTTTTGTCCCGACTTACACCCCCACACCTGCCCCCTCCCTTCTGGTAACATTCATTGGCCTTTTGTTTTTGGTTGTGTTTATTGGTTTGTTTCTGGACAATGCTCAGGGGTTACTCTTGGCTGTGCACTCGGGAATTAGTCCTGGTGGTGCTCCCATATGGGAGGCCAGGGATCAGACCTCGAATAGCCATGTGAAAGCCCTACCCGCTGTGCTATCGATCCAGCCCCACTAATTGGTCTTATCATCCAAAAAATTTGCTTCTGTTTTATTTAGTTCATCAATCTGTTTTCTCCTTTTGCCATATAAGAGTGATATCGTATGTCATTGTTAAGGTGATGAATCCTTCAGCCAATTACTACCGACATGGCAAAAGGAAGCTTGCGCAGTTTTAAGTCCCTGATGCTTTCCAAAATGGTAGGAAACAACAACAACCCCTGGCTTCATCATAGGGCTAAAGTGAAAATCATTTTAAATAGAAGTGGACTTCAGTATCGCCACTGAGAAGGCCTGCATAAATTGGAGATTTGGCCCCTGCCTTATCAAACTCATAAATAGCCACATATGGCTTATTAAATTTAAATCTAAATTAGTTAGAAAATTAAATAAACTTTGGCGTTGAGGCCCCTGGTTGCATTGGCCACAGAAATCCATGTGGCTCTGGCTATCGCTCTGAATGGGGTAGTTTGTTGAGTGTTTGGTTTTGTGGAAAGTTCTGTTAAATACACTACATTGAGCAACCGTCGTAAAAACCTTCTGTTTGTTTTGTTGGTCTGGTTATAATTTTCATCATAACTTTAAAATTCTTTTTGTGAAATCAGAAACTATAGCTTTTATGAAAAGTCTCATAATTAGGCCATGTTGTAAGTATGATTATCAGTATGCTAGGACTTGTTTATAGGTTGCTTGTAGGTCAGCAAGAAGAGAAGAAAGCCTAAATATGGCCTGGAAGAATGGACATTCCTTGCCCTGTGTTTGTAACCTAAGGACATCTGAACATAGGAGCCTCAAAAGAAGCTTAAGGAACACTGTAAGAAAACTTTAATAAATAATTTTCTAAAAAAGAAAAAAACTTTTGTTGGGCAAGACCAAAAAATTCTAGAAGGAAGTACCATGAATTAAGCAGGGGCACAGGAGGGTAACTAAGGACATGGTGGAGGGAAATATGCACTGCCACAATATGGGTGCTGGAACACTGTCTGACTGAACCCAGTCATGAACAATTCTGTAAATACGTATCTCCTGTGATCCAGTCAAAAGAAAGTACATTCTTTCAAGAGAAGGGAGAGTATTTTCTTAAGTTTTATAAAGCTATTTTCTCATTTATAAAAGTAAATATCTGTTACCATAAAAATAATAAAATATAGTAAATTACACCAAGCAAATTAAACTCATGAAATTTCATCAGTTAGTAATGACCATTTTCAGCACTGATAGAGTTTCTAGTCTTTCAAAATTGTAATGATAAATGAGGTGCCCTTAACACTAAGCCCGGCTTATTGTGGCCCATGCTTTCCACACATGTCATAATTTAATATTTACATTAATACAATGAAGGAAGAATTTTACAGACCTTCCACCCTTTGTCCACATTAAAAAAAATGAGAAGTTGCAAAAAACCAGGAACAAGACCAACATTGTTTGCGCAGGTCCAGCGCTGACCTGAAAGGACCCTTTCTGATGCTTTGACCTGAAAGGACCCTTTCTGATGCTTTGACCTGAAAGGACCCTTTCTGATGCTTTGTCGTCTGTCAGACTATTGGGTACTTTATTTGTTGTTAAATATGAATACCAATGAGGTTTCTGCATAAGTGGGTAAAATGGCTATAATGTATTTCCAGGACCCACCGGGTGATTACTAGTTATTTAATTTGACCTTTCAAAAGTTTGAAAATAATTTGAAACCCATCTGACCCCAAAATTTTTGGAAAGCGACTAGAAATCGGCAGAGTGTTACTAAAGAGGGCCAGGGAACAACAATAAGTCACTTGTCTTCCGCTTCATGGCCACTGGGAAGTGTAGCCAAGACTGAGACAGAGTGTCTGACTTCAGAATTCAAGGGCCTAAGATTTTGCTTGTTTGAGTAAATTTATTCTGTATTGAAAAACATTAAGTACATACATCTATCCACTTTAAAGTGATCAAGCAGAACTTTAGCCTATTAACAACTGGGTAACTATCTCTCCTGTTCTTTACCATTAAAGTGTAGTAGTCATGAAGCATTATTTATCAATAATAGGAAATTTATTGTTAATTATTGATGAATTTGTTAGATTTAAGAGCCTAAACTTAATGATTGAATTTAATTTGAGGACTTATTTAGAAGGGCTAAAAGCTGTGCTTGAAATGGAAAATAATGTTGAATGCACTCTCTAAATCAGCTATCATCAGTCATGAAATATTGACCTAATACTGTCCTATATGCTTTTCAGTTTTACTGTATCTTACATAGAGGGCTTGTAAGATATGATGGTTGAACATCAAAATGTAAAGAGGGAGACTTTGCCAAAGAGAAACAAATATCTGTTTAGTGTTGATTAAATTCAGACTTTAAATAAATATGAGTGTTTTTGCTTCGTGCATTCTAGGAATACAAGTACATTTAATAGCAATTTCTGGTGAAACTTTGTTTCCTATATTTACTGCATCCTAGACTACAACAACATAGTTTTAATGTCCAAGAACAAGAGTTTGAGTTACAAATTTTCTCTGAGTGATTAGCTCAACCCATGGATCTCGTAACATCAGTTGCTTCCCGGTGATGCTCATCCGATTTTGTGGACATTGAATATTCTCCAATAAAAATACTATATAAAACTGAAGTAGAGAAGGCTTCTACTGTATTGGTTTGCCTCTGCCTTCTATATGCACCTATGAGGCCATTGGCAGAGCAAATAATAATTACAGTAGTAATCATAATTCTCTTGCTCAGGAAGTCTCATTTTTTTAAAGTATTTTTATTATACCACCATGAGATACACAATCACAAAGATACACAATTAAAAGGTTCATACCTGGGTTTTGGTCATACAGTGTTCCAGCACCCATCCTCCACCAGTGCCCATCTCCCACCACCAATTACCCGGTTCCCTCCCCCTTCCCCAGCCTGCCTCCATGGCAGGTTCCCCATTTCTTTCCCTTTCTCTCTCTCTCTCCCTTCCTTCCCCACCAGACTATGGACCACAGAACATACATTAAAGGGTTGTCATGTGTGTCCTTTTGCCTGTATTTAATGCTCAGTTCTAGGTTGGCACTAGTACCCTCGACAATTGTCAGCACACTGTTCCATTCTCTGTCCTACCCAGCCTCTAACTCCCACACGTTTGCGACAATTTCCACCCTTGACAAGACTTCCTGATACAAGGTCATGGTTCACTTGATCTTGGATATTGGCATCAAATGTGGTGTCAAAATAATTCTTCTAAAAGACACCAAAATCCATTCTTCCAATTTACCTACAAAATATAACTTACAGCTAAAAAAAAAAAAAAGACAAATCTTTGACCCACAAAGTTGTTTTTGTTTTCCTCTTTAAAGGCAAAGACCCTCACTCTACCCAAGTATATTTATTATAGGCCAATACCATGGGATCTTGTTCCTGGAATATATATATACACACACACATATACGCATATAATTATGTATATGTATATAATTAATTCATTTGCTTTCAAGAGTTCAGAGAAGAGTACAATTCCTTTTTAGTGGTAGTGTGATGTATTGGCGGTAGTAAGAATCATAGACCAGCCTATCAGCGCCCAGCTCATCGAGTTCCACCCTGCAGCAGTGTTTCTAAATCCGGCTCAGGTATGCTGGTCCAGAGACTGCAGACATGGGGCAGAGCTGCTACTGGCTCTCCCTGGACCAGCCACTCACGAGGAGCCGGGAGGGATGGTGGGTTCTAGCCCTGGCCCACCACCCCAACAGAGGCCGCAACAAGCCAGACGACCCCCACCCAATGAGGGCCTCCATTTTCCACATCCGGACTTCTCTCTCGTCAGACCTCCAACCAGAGACCAGCCTATCGCGCCAGCGCAGCCGCTTGCCGCGTGGTTCATCAATAAATGCTGGACTTAGAGATGTCTACAAGAGTATGCACCTACGCAGAGCCTGGAAGTACCGTGTTGTATTTGATATATATCAAAACAGTACAATATAGACTACGATGGTTAGGCTCTTTATGTTCCTGGCAACCAGATGCCTTGGCCTATAGCATGATAAGGACATATGGAGATGTTACTGGGCCCGCTCGCAATCGATGATGACGGGAAGACAGTGATACAGTGAAGAATCATAGTAGTAGTGTTGGCAGTGCTGGTGGTAGTATGTGTAATAGTGACAGGAGTTACGCAGTAATAATGGTGGTGATGGCTGTGGTGCTGTAGTGATGGTGGCAAAAGCAGAGGAGGGGTGAGAGGAAAGGAGTGATAGCAGCGGTGTTGGAGGCAGAGGTGCTGGTCATAGTGGCCGTGGCCGTGCTAGCAGTGGCAGTAGTACAGTGGTGCTGTGTAGCCGCGGTAGTGGTGGCAGTAACAGTGTCGGTGTGAACAGAAGCATTCCCCATATCCGGCATCCTCCTGATACATTGTCATGACTCTGATCCTCTCCACCCAATCGCCTCCATCTTATAGATGAAAATCTTGAGGCCCAAGAGGGTTTAGTTGTTTCCCAAGGTTAAAGAACTTGAACGCAGAGCGTTGTGGGTTCTGGGACCCGTAGCAGCCTGTGTGTGTTCAAACCAGAAAGGAGTAAGTGGGGTCCTGAGCGGAATGAGAGCCCTCATTGTGCACGTGTCTTCTCGACGGCTGTCTATGAAGTCTCTGTCACGGGAACGCACAGGGACACATGCCAGTCCCCTCAGGAGACTCGGAGCAGGGGTGCAGCCTCCTGGTGATCGGCCCGAGACCTTGTGACGGAAGAACAACAATCTTATTCTTGGGTGGCTTCGTAGTCGTGTGATAGCTTGTGTTTCTCATCTACCTGTCAACAGATTCAGAGGATTTGCCAATCTATTTCTTCTAGCTCATCTTTCTTCGATGCTCTATTTACTTAAATATTAATGGCACCAATATCGTCTTGATTATCAATGGATAATTTCCTTTAGTATTTGCAAGCTTATGAAAAGTGAGGGATGACGTGCCTGCCGTGGACCCACCCTGCCTCTTCTGGAATTGACACCCAGCAGAAAAGACAGCTGCACTGTCGTTGCAGGTCATGGTTGACGCCTTGTGTTACAGTCAAACGGGCTCATATAAATTGTGATGAACGCTTTGGCAGGTGAATAGGGAACTGTGAGAGTATACAGTAGAGACTTTGGCCTTAGGGATTGCAGGGCAGGTTAAGGAAAGGCATGTGGGGAACACACGAAAGCTGTGCTCAGGTAGAGAGAGCGGCACATGCAGGAGTCCAGCACCAAGAGATCAACGGTTTCATTCATTGGAGATGGAGTGTGGAGAGTGGCTTACTTTGACATGTGGCTTCCTTCCTCGTAGACTCACAGGGAAGTTATTCCTCGTCCTTAAACTTCAGTTTAAAAGACTGTAGCCTGTCTCTTGCAGGCTCATGGTAGACTGTAAATGAGATCATGTGCTTAAAGCATCATGCACAGAGTGAGCCCGGTAGCAAACTTAGGGATTATTAACTTGGGACATCCTGAGTTGAAACGTTGAGGATCACGGCCAGGTTTCTGGTTTTGACCTGTAGGGTGGAAACAAGCAAACTGACTGAAAATCTGAATCCAAGCTTGTAAATAACGTCAATTATGAAAAACCAGCTCTGGATTCGTATGAGTTCTTGTGAGGTAGCCATTAACAGTCTGAATTTAAAGGTTCCAGCCCCAGAGAACTGAATTAGACGTTTCTTCAAAAAGCATAGAGATGATCCACAGATACATTTAAAAAAATGTTCAGCATCACTTCTGAGGGAAATGCAAATGAGTAGGAATGAGAGTCCACATCCCTCTGAGGAGACCGGCCTATGTGAAAACCAGGGGAAGTCACAGTACGAAGGTGCAGAGAAATAGAAAGTCTGGTGTGTTGTGTTGCCAAAAACTTTGGCAACTTCTGAATTAGCTATGTATGCAGTTGTAGGGTCAATAAGAACAACCATACTAGTTGTGGAGCCACAGCATTTCTTTCAATGGGCTGTGATAGTAATTTACGGTAGAACCATAAATAAGTAGTTAATAGGATGTCAGACTCTATGTTTCATATCATAAGTTCAGTGTCCTGTGAATTGTCACATGAACTGAATCCAATATGTTGAATTCAAATTGTCATGTGAATCGAATCCAATATGTTGGAATGTTTCCATATTCTCAACGGGTAGACATCATTTGTTTAAGGAAGGGAAACAGAAGAACAGATATTTGAGTGATTCTAAGCATTATGTTCTGCTAGGTTTATTTCTGAATGGTGGATTGTGGTCATCATAAATATAGGAGATAAGAACATTTGGTTCCTGCCTGTTTTGGGCCCTCTTAGTTTTGTTTTTGGAGTCACTCCCGCTAGTGCTCAGGGATTTCCCTCTTGCTCTGTGCTCAGGGACCAGTCAGGGTGGGGGGGGGCCGCATGCAAGTCAAACACCTAAAGTCCCTATACTCTCTTCCCAACCTGGGCCCTCCATAATTCTTAGCATTTGTTTGTCAATGTGCTTTCAACTTTACCGAGTTTGCCTGAACGATATGACGCATGATGTCGACTGTTTAATAATGGCAAAATAAGACAACTACACCTAATATACAAACAAGACTGGGGTGCGTTTTGACTGGTCACCTCATAATACTTATATGCCACCTAGAAATTATCTTATAAAAATCGGACTTGAAAATTTCTCCCCCACAAGTGTTTTTAAATGAGGATGTACATTCTGCTCTGTGTTTAAATTTACAGAAAATTCAAATGATTGTTTTCCATGCTGTGCAGTTTGCTCCAGAAGAAATCAGTATACTTTTCTCAAATCCACAGCTTTTAAGTCTTAGATGTTTAAAAGCTTGTCCAAACCCTTCCAGAAAAGGAAATAAAAGTCATTTTCCTTAGACTAAATCATTTCCCCCAATTTTCTCAAGCACATTTATGTAGGCATCGGGAGCATGTGAGAGTTCTTTTTCATGCTTTAAATACAAAGCACACCAGCTGCGACCCCAGCTATCCACCAGAGAAAGGGAGAATAACTAAATTTCTGCAGCAATGTGGAGAAGTAAATTTATTGAAATCCCAGTGAGAGCTTTTGTAGTGCCTGGTATAACAGGGGGAAATGCCATAAGATATCTGAGATTGCGTTTTCTTCTTGGTAATCTTCCTGGCCCGTAGGACCCCCTCCCCCTATCAGCCACTAAAGGGCTTCATTCATTTAGGAGCAAAACCTGCCCCTCAGAAACCAGCCAGGTTTGGGGATTACAAGACATTGTATTTCCAATAACGTGACGAGTCCTTGTTGTAAACACAGAACAGATTGAATTTGATCCAGAGAGGTTTGGGGGGGCTGGGTGACTCCCCACCCCGCTCCAAGTTACTGTCCCCTAAAGATTGAAGGGGTGGATCCGTATTTTCAAGTGTGTGCTCTTGATGAGCTAACGGCATGTTTTTTATGTCTGCTTCTGAGGCTTTTCCCCTTGTGATATTTTTTGGTAGTTTCATTTCAAGTACTTTTTTTTTAACATTTATTTTCTCACTTCTTTCAAGAAGTCACCTCAGGTTCTGGAGGTTTATGCATTTCTTTGCAGAGACCAGGACCTTTTCACCTGTATTTTTAAAAGAAGAGAGTACACTTTTATTTCTTCCTTTGTTCCCCCGCGACAATCCTGACAGGCCGTGGCGCTGGCTAGAGCAGGAGCTGTGCACTTAGTACAGTAGAGATGACTTGAGTCCCTGCATGTGGCACCAGGACACCAGGACACCAGACATCCAGATCAGCGTTTCATGGCAGCGGGTGGGGGCCGGGAGTGAGTTGTTTCATTTTTCCATTTCCGAATAGAAATAACGCCTTGCCAAGTTACACAGATTCGGGAGGAGTGCATTTACTACCTTAGCAAGTATTCCAGAGAACAAGACGTTTGCAGCAATGGGAGGTTTGGACAGTCTTCTTTTGAGTCTTGAAGACATACCTGGCGGTGCTCAGGGATCACTCCTGGCAGGACTCCAGGGACCAAATGGGTTGGAACTCGGGCGCATAGGAAGCGCCCGCTGTGTTATCGCTGGGGACCCTTGGCATTCAGGCGTCATCGCACTGCCCACCCTTCCAACACTCTCAATGTGCAACACAGGTAAATGCAAGATTTGGCAAGTTTGTAAGCCACAGAAAGCAAATTTCCAAATAGCGCTGCTGCTGCTCCTCCTCCTCCTCCTCTTCCTCTTCTCTTTGGGTCACACCCGGCAATGCTCGGGTTACTCGTGGCTCTGCACTCAAGAATTACTCCTGGTGGTGCTTGGGGAACCATATGGGATGTCGGAATCGAACCCGGGTTAGCCACTTGCAAGGCAAACGCCCTACCCACTGTGCTATCGCTCCAGCCCCACAGTGCTGCTTCTTGAGCTCTCTTGGACCTGTCGTCCCTTCTGGTCCTTTGGCTGCCTGGGGTGGGGAGAGGTTGCTAGTGTGACTGCTTCGTTCTCGCGGGGACAGGGAGGCAGTGCGTGCCTTGCCCTGCTGCTGACTTTGTTTCCCTCTGTGCGCATGAGCACACTGCCTCAGCCTCTGAAACTACCGGGGTCACTTCACCTGGCGCAGAGGTGGTTCCTCCCCCGCAGCCAGACCCTCTAAGTACCCACCGACTGCTCCAGAATGCCCCATCTTGCTCGCTTCTGACAACCCTCCTCCTGAGAGACCTGTTAGCTTCCCATCCATCTTCCGTGCTTCACAGAAAGCACCTGATGGAACCAAGACAAGGACCTGAGCAGCTGAGCTCCCTGTGTGCTCAAGGTTTCTGACCCCCCCCTTGTATCCTGAAAACTAGTGGCAGCTCCCCCGCCAACATGCTCATGTGCGTCCGTTATATTTGTGTAAAAGTATTCACCAGAGCTGAGATTAAAGCCAAAAAAAAAATAAAAAGAACTTTTATTTAAAAAATGACAGTAAGCCCTGCGATATGTCAGCCTAAGCCTTTAAGGAGAAGGAAGTCCTGTATCCAGAACACGAAAGAGCTGGGAGTGGAAGGGCCTGCGGTCACCCGGCCAGCAGCTCTCTTGATGGTCGGACTCGGTCCCCCGCCGAGAGTCGCCGCTCTATGTCCAGTATGCATCTGTCTCGACCGGCCAATTAGGAGAGAGTGAGAGCAAAAAGGGCAAATGCCTTATTAGGATCATGAAAGATCATGAAAGTCGGTTTTGGCCCACTGACCCCTACAGAATAGGTTCAAGGACCCCAGGACCCCTGACCACATGATAACAGCTGCTGGTCGGGAAGACCCCATGTAAATGCAGAATGACAGACTGGTAGAGTCGAAAGGCTTCGCTGGAGATGAACGTGCCAAGCACTGGGCCCAGAGAACTGCAAGTACGCACACAGCGAGGCTTGAATCTGTGCCTGCTTTCCATGACTCCTGCGTGTGAGCCCGTTACAGGCTCTTAAAAACTCCAAAAGGGGGGCTGGAGCGATAGCCCAGCGGGTAGGGCGTTTGCCTTGCACGCGGCCGGCCTGTGTCGGCCCAGGTTCCAATCCCGGCATCCCATATGGTCCCCTGAGCACCGCCAGGAGTGATTCCCTGAGTGCAGAGCCAGGAGTAACCCCTGAGCGTCGCCGGGTGTGACCCAAAAAAGCAAAAAAAATAAAAATAAAAAATAAAAACTCCAAAGGATTCTTAGTGTTAGTAGAGAGACACTTATGGGTTGGTTTGTTTTTTGACAGTATTTGAAATTCGAATGTTTTCGCTTTGTTGGCAAGGACTAAGGCTTATTCCCCATTCAAAGCCCATTTGATTCCCTGTGCCAAGCTCTGAGCGTGAGGTCACTTCACTTTCCATCCTCACTGGGAACTCTGGTTTTCTCTGTGTTTATCTTTCAAGAAGAACTGATTTGTGGGGTGTAGATGAGGGGACCCGAGGGTGGTTGATCTCTGAGGTCCCCTCTGGTTCAGAAACGACACGATGTGGTCTTCTTCTCTTATGTGGCCGGCAAGTGCTTTTCAGGCGCACGCTTCTCCGCGCGGTGCAGGATGGCCCCTTTCTACAGGCGTGGCTTCTCCCAGGGGCTCAGCCTTCCGGGAGAGGAGGTGGCCGCACTCCCCGCTCTCCTTTCTATCACACTGGGTGCTGACGAGGGAAATTTCTTCCATCACTCTTAGTGAAAATGAATTCTGCCATTTAGGACTCACGCTAATCACAGGTTTCCGTGTCCTCACTATAAAATGCTTTATTCTTCCCCCTCCCGGTGATAAAGACGTGCAGGAAGAGAACAGGGCGGCCGGACACGTGGGCAGAGAGTGGCTGGGAAACCCAGTGCTGGGCTTTGCTTAGGAGCCATCAGGGAGGGCCCGTGCTTTTATGACCGTGTCTCCTGAGTCATCGCTAATTTCCATTCTGTAAGTGATAAAAATAAAACGACAATCTAGAAGGACAGTAGAAATGTCATTTGTGCTTCTTCATTTGAGCTAAAATTTTTAGGTTTTCTTTTTTGTCACTCGTGGATAAATGTTGAGGGGTATATCGGGCCCATAGACTACACATAGACCACAGATGTGATTTGTGTGGCTTGCATAGTGGTGTGTGACTGAGCGAGTGTGTGTGTGTGTGTGTGTGTGTGTGTGTTTTCCTCCTGAAATTCAATTATAAAGTTAATGTCCTAGATTGTTTCAGTTCCCTCTTACGGTACACGTGGCCTGATTTGTGCCTTTGCCCTGTCGGTCTGCCCACGCCCACACCTGAGTGAGCAGCTCTGCTCCAGCAGTCACATTTCAGAAGAGAAAAACAAACTAAGAAGGTCACACTGTATACCAGGATGTAAGGAATTGCCTAATAAAAATTGTTTGACCAAAAGAAATTATTTTCCAAGAACATCTAATCGTTCATTTCTTTATTCACATAAAAGAAAAAATAACTTTTTAAGATTAATGGAAAATAGTGATCGATTAAGAAGCGTGTCTCAAAAACCACATTATTTGAAGATGCTTTTAATAACTTTAGGAGTTAGAGTTTGTAATTATGAGAACAGGGCCTGTCTTCCAGGGATTTCATTTATCAAAATTGTGCTTTTCATTATGTTACTTGCATGACTTTAGTTTATGTAGGAAAAAAATGTATTTAATGTACATTTAAATATATAGAATCAGCCACACAAGTAATTTATCAAGTGTAGAACTTCGTAGCAGCAGTTTATCTGTAAGGACCCACAGTGCCACCTAGTGCCTGGTGTTTTATTTTACATAATACTTTTGTAAATGAAAACTTTCAGGTGATCTCATCCTAGTGCCAGACATGGAATGGAAACCAACATAGGCTTTGACCATACTTATACATAAAATCACTTGATCACTTGAATCCCGTTATTCATTGATTTGCTCGAGCGGGCGCCAGTAACATTTCCATTGGACCCTATCACGTGCCAATGTAGCCCAATGGCATCTGGTTGATTCAGGAATATGAAGAGCCTCAAACCGTTCCTTCAGGGTCTTGATAAGGAAGTCTGACCATCTTGTAGGTGGGCGGCCACGTGATCTTTTGACATCCCATGGGATTCAGTCGGTAATGGCTCTAGTCCAGCGGTCATCTCCAAATCGCATACATACAATGTGATAGATTATGACATGTTTTAGCATTATTAATGGAATGAAAAACCAGGGTTTATTTTTTGTTTGATTAGAGGTATTGGGGCTGGCGAGGGAGCAGGGCAAGTAGGACTCTTGTCTTGCATGAGGAGGACCAGATTTGATCCTTGAAATCTTACATGGTCCATAAGCCCCTCCAGGAGTGATCCCTGACGTAGAACCAATAATAAGCCCTGAGCACTGCAGGCAGGTATGTCCCAAAGACATTTAAAAGAAAGATTTACGGGCATTTACCTCACACCCAGAGGTATTCTCTAGAAGGTGAGTATATGTGATTTTATGAAGTTATTGGTAGGTTTTTCATTGAAAGCAGAGGCTGATTCCATTGTTTTGTTATTTGCCTCTCTGTCATTTAGGAAAGATAATTCTTCCACATTTCTTTATGAAATCCAGGAATGCCCACTCTTCCTAGGAGTGTAATCAGTCTCACAATCACACACAATCCCACATGCAGGACAACAGTCTGAGTGTACCCCCTACACCACTGGGGCCAGCATACAGGACAACAGTCTGAGTGTACCCCTCCACTGGGGCCAGCATACAGGACTACAGTCTGAGTGCACCCCTACACCACTGGGGCCAGCATACAGGACAACAGTCTGAGTGCACCCCTACACCACGGGGGCCAGTGTACAGGACAACGGTCTGAGTGCACCCCCTACACCACTGGGGCCAGCATACAGGACAACAGTCTGAGTGTACCCCTACACCACTGGGGCCAGCATACAGGACAACAGTCTGAGTGCACCCCCTACACCACGGGGGCCAGCATACAGGACAGCAGTCTGAGTGCACCCCTACACCACTGGGGCCAGCATACAGGACAACAGTCTGAGTGCACCCCTACACCACTGGGACCAGCATACAGGACTACAGTCTGAGTGCACCCCTACACCGCTGGGGCCAGCATACAGGACAACAGTCTAAGTGTACCCCTCCACTGGGGCCAGCATACAGGACTACAGTATGAGTGCACCCCTACACCACTGGGACCAGCATACAGGACAACAGTCTGAGTGTACCCCTCCACTGGGGCCAGCATACAGGACTACAGTATGAGTGCACCCCTACACCACTGGGGCCAGCATACAGGACAACAGTCTGAGTGCACACCCACACCACTGGGACCAGCATACAGGACAACAGTCTGAGTGCACCTCTACACCACTGGAGCCAGCATACAGGACAACAGTCTGAGTGCACCCCTACACCAGTGGGGCCAGCATACAGGACAACTGTCTGAGTGCACCCCACACCCCTGGGACCAGCATACAGGACAACAGTCTGAGTGCACCCCCTACACCACTGGGGCCAGCATACAGGACAACAGTCTGAGTGCCCCCCCTACACCACTGGGGCCAGCATACAGGACAACAGTCTGAGTGCACCCCTACACCACTGGGACCAGCATACAGGACAGCAGTCTGAGTGCACCCTACACCACTGGGGCCAGCATACAGGACAACAGTCTGAGTGCACCCCCTCCACTGGGACCAGCATACAGGACAACAGTCTGCGTGCACCCCCACACCAAATGCTGCCCTGAGCATCACCAGGGTAGCCCAGGAAGCCTTAGCACTGCCAGAGTAGCTCAGGGATCCCCCACGCCCTCAGCCCTGTACAGCTTCACGTGCTGGGCGCTTGCCCTGAACTTATGGCCTAGTTGGCTGAGCAGGGCGCCCATACCCCACCCTCCTGCACACCATTGGGAGGCCCCCAAAATAATAAAAAGAACATAGGTCACATAAATGAATGAACTGTATTTTTATAGTCTTTCGTGTCCAAAGATTCTTTTATATTGACGTGGGGAGAGGTGAAGATCTACGGAGAATAATGTGACTATTTTAAGAAAACCAAGTTAGGGGACCGAGGAAAGATTAGGTGTATGAAAGAGGCGAGGCCTGGACCAGTTTCTGATCTGTTCTTTTCTGTAAAAGGTGAGAGAGGGCTGCTAGGAAACTTTACTTTTAATTCTGTAATTATGACTTTTCTATAGAATTAAGGACTTTGAAGAATATCCAGAACACAGGACAAACTTTTTCTTGCTGCTTCAGGCTGTCAATTCTCATTGTTTCCCTGCATTCCTGGCTATTCCACCTGCACAATTTAAACTTGTTTTGGATTCCATTATTTGGGCTTTCAAACATACTATGAGGAATGTCGCAGATACAGGTATTGCATTGAAGCTTTGCCCTTTTATTTATCTGTTTACCAATCCAAAGGCTACTGAAATCTGAAGTATATACCTGGTCAGATTTCACTTTGTGTGTCAACATTTTTTAGTGCCTCAGTTGCATGTCAAGATCTATATCCTCACCACCTTACATAGTAAGTCCATAGTTGAAAATGAGTATAAAATTGAAGGGGGAAGGGGCCGGAGGCGATAGCCCAGTGGGTAGGGCATTTGCCTTGCACGCGGCCGGCCCATGCTGGCCTGGGTTCGATCCCCGGCATCCCATATGGTCCCCTGAGCAACGCCAGGAGTAATTCCTGAGTGCAGAACCAGGAGTAACCCCTGAGCATCGCTGGGTGTGACCAAAAAAGAAAAAAAAAATGCCTAGCCTGATCTACTATCTTTGTCCCATTGCCCATGATTTGTTCTTTTTTTTTTTTTAATACCCGTTTATCTCGAGATGACTACAAGAGTAGTCATCTAGAGTTACTACTAGAGTAGTCATTTAGAGATGACTACAAGAGTATGCACCTGCCGGCAGAGCCTGGCAAGCTACCCGTGTTGTATTTGATATGCCAAATACCAGTAACAATTATAGACCTCATTCGGAATGGATTGAGGCTCTTTATGTTCCTGGAGCAAGCAGATGCCCTTGGGCTCTACTAGCATGAGACAGGACATATGGAGATGTTACTGAGGCCCGCTCGAGCAAATCGATGATGAACGGGAAGACAGTGATACAGTGAAGACAGTGATAGAATTAAAAAGCTTCTACTCAAATCCATGGACTTACTCAAGATCATCAAGGGTTCTTGTATGTATGGAGTGTGAACCGTTTTGTTTTCTCTTGTTATAGTTCTCTGTAGGATGGAACTGAAGGGCTGGGGAGATGGTGCAAGCGTTGTTGCAAGACCCTGGTTTGTTCCCCAGCACCATGTGACCCGGAGAGCACTGCTGGGTGTGGCCCCAAGGTCCCTAAGCGTCTCCTCCTCTGGGCCTAGCACTGACCTACTGGTCCAGTTTGGTCAACTATTTCCACAAACCGCCAGCACTGTTTGGGAAACCCCATCTTCCCTCCCACAAGAAAAAATAGAAACAATTTTTTAAAATAAAAATAAAAAGAAATCCAAGTTATGAGACACAGTACTCATCCGTGTGTGCTTGTAATGCAAAGAAGGCTCTTTATACATGACTTTAAAATTATGTGTCATGGAAGCTCCAAGAAGGCAGAAAAATTTGGCCATATTTGTCAGACTGTGTCCCCGCTGTCTGGACTCCTGCCTGGCACAGAGTATGTGCTAACCAAACTACAGCAAGATGAATGAGTGAACGAGCACACATCAGACTGTGTCCAACTCAACAAGGCGGATGGATTATGGTAAAACAGCTTCACTTCCAAGTACCCATACCTGGGTTCAGATATACATACATATTAATATGTTTTTATGTAACATCATTTAAAGCGTAAATTGATGGCAGTCAGTTCTGCTTCAAGGTGGTTGTTCTTGGTCTTTCGGGCTTATTTTTTATTAAGTTT
Organism: Cryptotis parvus; assembly: GCA_021461705.1. Classification (NCBI taxonomy): domain Eukaryota; kingdom Metazoa; phylum Chordata; class Mammalia; order Eulipotyphla; family Soricidae; genus Cryptotis; species Cryptotis parvus. Next base: position 76,408 of record JAJIBD010007213.1, on the reverse strand, counting down.
ATGCATAGCCCTTATCTATATTTGAGGGCTCAATTGTGAGTAAGCATTCACGTTTCCTCAGTAACCATCTGCTCACCATTTGCCTTTGATGTTTTAGTGGCTAATCACTGCATCATAGTGACCTAAGTTACTACTTTAAAAATTTTTGCCACGACCCATATTAATCATAAAATGCTAATTACTCACTATGAAACACTTCTTAATTACATATTTTAAATGCCATCTCCTTTTATAAGCTATCTGCTGGTGGAAAGCCATTCATAGACACAAACTATTGTTTTTTGTGTGTGTTTCTTAAGGAAGTTGTAGGCATTGATTTTTTTTTTCAAACTGTCAAAGCGTGTGAAAGTTGCCCTCTACTGGGGAACTAGAAAAATGATGTTGGCATAGATTTTCAATTGCCTTAAAGTCTCTTGGTTCCATTCATTGAGTGTTTACCAAATGATCACCTCTTGAACTCTGGCACAGTAGAGTACTTAGCAGAGCACATTGAAAAATATCTGGGGCCAGTGAGGGAGCTCAGAGGGCTGGAGCATATGCAGGTGGGAGCCCCACGTGCCATCCACAAACCACGTGGTCCTCCAGTACCCACAGGAGAGGAGCTCCCAAGCACCACCAAGGGTGCCCAGTCACCCCTAATAAAAACAGTTAAGTATCTGACAGGTCTTTTCTAGCAGCCCTCAGGGGGCAGCTTCCACGAAATCTCCTTAGTGAAAACTCTCAAGACAGACCTACAAGTACCTACAAGTACCTAAGTCTTCAGGAAAATATGGAGGGGATTAGCTCTTCTGTATGTTTCTGCAGCTGAGAATGCGTCCCGTATGTTTGAGCATTTTGCTCTAGGAATTTGGAGGACAAACTTCTTCATCAGGACCTGAAGAGAGAGTTCAGGGAGGGGAGAACACTCGTTTCACATGCTCCCGTCCCCAGCTCACTCCCGAGTATCACATCCTGAACCACCAGGATTGATTCCTGAGCACAGCTGGGTGTAGCCCAAAAGGCCCCACTTCCACCAAAACTTCTAAACTGTAACTGAAAAACATGGTAGCTAGTTCTTTTGCATTTTCTTGGGTTCTCTGATGAAGTTTTATTAGGCACCAGTGATTTGTTTACTTATTATTGAACTATTTTTTCTCGTCTTTTTGGGTCACACTCGGTGACGCTCAGGAGTTACACCTGGCTCTGCACTCAAAAAATCACTTCTGGCAGTGCTTGGGGTATCATATGGGATGCCGGGGACCAAACCTGGGTCAGCTGCCTGCAAGGCAAATACCCTACCACTGTATTATCGCACCGACCCCTAATTATTGAACTTTTTATACCAATAAAATATATCTCTTGATCATTGGATGGTGTCTTGGCAGTTCTGATAAGTGTACCAGACTCTGCTCCTCCTCCCTACTTGATTCTGATCCTTCTGCATCTGAAGCACCCACCGGCTTTGGATATCACCGGCCTAGGAACTCAGAGGCTCAGGGCCCACCTTGTCCACCACCTGTGTCTCCTCCAGGCCCATAATAGATGCAAACATGTGACTGGGAAGAAACGTCTTTCACATCCATTGTTTGGTCGACTGGGGAAAATTCCCCCAAAGCCAGCTTGAGCATCACTCTCGACACACCACCTACATGGTGGCAGGGGTGGTAGTTGGCGTGGAAACACAGGCCCTGGAGCCCGCCAGCTCCCCCAAGATGAGAACGAAATGAGAGCCTTCCTGAGGGCCATCGGTCCCTGTGTCCTGCTCAGGACTGATGCCTCTCTGAGTCCCCAAGCTCAGAGTCAGTTCTGAGCTGCAGGAATGGCTCTGGCCAATGAAGAAGATGAAGATGAGCGAGACTCAATAGGTCTTTTGATATATGGGATGAGGCAAGTGCAGGACAGCTGGCCACACTCACTCGGTCCCTCTCTGCACTGGTATTGATCGGCGCAGCTGGCATGGCGCACCGTGTGAGCTGGTGGTTAGACACCTTTGGAGAAAGTGCAGGAATTGTCCCAGACCCCTTCATCTCACAGGCGTAGACACTGGGCTTTTTAATTATTAGAACACCGTGAGATAGACATTTACAAGACATACAGTGTTCCAGCACCCGTCCCTCCACCAGTGCCCGTTTCCCACCACCAGTGTCCCCAGATTCTCTCCCCTCCCAGATATAGAATGATATAGAATGCAGATATAGAATGCAGTCATTCTATATCTGTCCTTTTCCTTCTGACTAATTTCACTTGTATCACTTGTATCACTTGTCTTCCCCTTGTTCATCGATTTGCTCAAGCGAGAACCAGTAATATCTCCATATGTCCTGTTGAATGCTAGTGTAGCCCAAGGGCATCTGCTTGCTCCAGGAACAAGAAGAGCCTCAGACCAGTCCTATAATTGTTACGGTCTATAACAATGGAATGAGGTCTATAATTGTTACTGGTTTTTGGCATATCAAATATGACACAGGTAGCTTGCTAGACTCTAATTTCACTAAGCATGATAATCTCCATGTCCATCCATTTATAGGCAAATTTCATGACTTTTTTCCTGACAGCTGCTGTACCATAGTTTCTTTATCCAGTCTTCTGTTCTCGGGCACTCAGGCTGTTTCCAGATTATGGCTATTGTGAATAGTGCTGCAATGAATATAGAAGTGCATATGGTGTTTCTGTTGTGTGTTTTTGGGTCTCCAGGGTATATTCACAAGAGTGGTAATGCTGGGTCAAATAGGAGCTCACATCTAATTTGTGTAGGAATGTCCGTATTGTTTCCCCAAAAGACTGGACCAGTCGACACTCCCACTAATAGTGGATGAGAGTCCCTTTCTCCCCGCATATGCAAAAAAAAACATTGGCTTTTATTCTTGATGTTGTTTGTTATGGGGAATGGTCTGTTCCAAGTTTGAGTACTGGTTTTGATCAAAGCATTATTTTAAACGTTTTATTTAAAGCAAAACTGATTTGTAATACCCTAATTTAGCCTCTACATGAAAAGCCCCTTCCCCAGCTTCCCAGAAGTGCTTTTCGTCGCCTTCCTCCTTTTTCATCTCTGCTCTCATACTCTGTCTTACCCTCTATCTCTCTACCTTGCTTTTGCAGGATTTTGTAAAAGTCTTGTCCCATAAGCTGATGGAAATTCAACAGCCTTTGGTGGGTATGGGGAGCACCTACTTCAGGATTTGATTTAAACAAACCAGCCTCTCTAACCTAGGGCCTTGGGGAAATATAGGATAAGGAGCTCCGCCTTGCATACAGGTGCGGATGGTTCTGTCTCTGCCACCGCATACCGTCCACTAAGCACAGAGCCAAGAGTAAGCCCAGAGCTCCATTGGGTATGACCTGACCCTGCCAAATAATAATGCTACAACAAGCATTGGGGTGGATATTGCTTTTCCAAGTTAACTTTTTCATGATCTTTAAATAGTTCTGTTCTAGAAATGGCATTGTTGGATCGGTGTGGGCTGTTTCCGGCCTCCTGAGGAAGCACCGTGGTGTGGTTTTCCAGTGTGGCGGCTCTGACTCATGTCCCTCCTGACAGCACCCGGCCTGACTTTTGTTCTCTACGTCCCATGATGGTTGTTTCTTTTATGTAAGCCTTTCTCAGCAGGCATGAGGCGATGGGATCTTCTATTATTGATAGGTATTTCCCTAAGGATCAGCAAGGATAAGGATCTTCTAATAGTCCTGTAGATATTTTTATGTCTTTTATGGGGTAGTGTCTGTTCAAAGCTTCTCCCCCATTTTTTTGGTTTGTTTTTGTTTGGGAGCTGCACCCAGTGGTGCTCAGGACTTACTCCCGGTTATCTGCTCAAGGGTCTCTCTTGGTTGGCTTGGAAGACCATGTGGGGTGCAGGGAACCAAACCTGGGTCTGCCTGCACAAGGCAGATGCCTTACCCACTGGACTATCCTCCCCCCCCCATTTTTCTGCCCATTTTTAAGTTAAGGTCTTCTTGTCAAGTTGTTTGAATTCAGATATCTTCTCCAATTCAGGATGCAGTCTCTTCATGCTCTCTACATGTTTTCTTTTGCTCTACAAACCTTTTCAGTGTGTTTATCTCTGCTTTCATCTCCTTTGCTATAGGCATCGAGCACCCAAAGACATCTAAGGGTGCTTATGACATGGAACATTTCCCGTGAGTTACCATCTGCTTTGTGCTCTGGGGACTTTTATCCAGACCTTAAGTCCAGTTTGAGTTCATTGTTGTATACGGATAGCGTTAAGAATAAGCCAGTGGGGCGGAGCAATAGCCCAGCGGGTAGGGCGTTTGCCTTGCCGGGGCGGCCTGTGCCTGCCCAGGTTCGCTCCTGGCATCCCATATGGTCCCCGAGCCCGCCAGGAGTAATTCCTGAGTGCAGAGCCAGGAGAAACCCCTGAGCAGCTGGGCGTGACCCAAAAAGCAAAAAAAAAAGAATAAGCCAGTGTCTACTGGTAGAACTTTACAAGAAGAAAACAAACAACCCCATCAAAAAATGGGGAGAAGAAATGAACAGAAACTTCAACAAGGAAGAAATTCGAATGGCCAAAAAACATATGAAAAAATGCTCATCATCACTAATCATCAGAGAGATGCAAATCAAAACAACAATGAGATACCACTTTACACCACAGAGACTGGCACATATTCAAAAGAGCAAGAACAACAAGTGTTGGTGAGGATGTGGGGAAAAGGGGACACTCATCCATTGTTGGTGGGAATGCCGGCTGGTACAGCCTTTCTGGAAAACAATATGGACATTCCTCCAAAGGCTGAAATTGAACTCCCATTTGACCCAGCCATACCACTCCTGGAAATATACTCTGGGAAGCCAAAAATACGCATTGGAAACACCATCCCTACTTTTATGTTCATAGCAGCACTATTCACAATAGCCAGAATCTGGAAACAACCAGCATTCCTGAAAATTCATGACTGGATAAAGAAACTAAGGTGCATCTACACAATGGAATACTATGCAGCTGTTAGGAAAAATGAAGTTATGAAATTTGCCTATAAATGGATGGACATGGAGAAGATTATGTTGAGTGAAATTAGCCAGAAGGAAAACAGATACAGAATAACTGCATTTATTTGCATGACATAAATATATATGTACATATTATGATACCAATATCCAAGGTCAAGTGAAACATATATCAGGAGGTCTTGTCAAAGGTGGAAATTATCACAAACGTTTGGGAGTCAGAGGCTAGGTAAGACAGAAAATGGAACAGTGTGCTAACAATTGTTGAAAGTACTAATACCAACCTAGAACTGAGCATTAAATAGAGGCAAAAAGATACACATGACAACCCTTTGGTGTATGTTCTGTAATCCATAGTTTGGAAGGGAAGGAAAAGAGAAAGAGAGAGAAAGGGAAAGAAATAAAGAACCTGCCATGGAGACTGGGGACATTGGTGGTGGGAGATGGGCACTGGTGGAGGAATGGGTGCTGGAACACTGTATGACCAAAACCCAAATATGAACTTTGTAATTGTATATCTTTGTAATTGTATATCTCACAGTGGTATAATAAAATACTTTAAAAAAAGAATATGCCAGTTTCATTTGCATATGCCTACATTTTCCAACACTCTTTGTGAAGAGCTCCTCCTCTCTGCATCGTACAGTTCTCAATCATTTGTCATAAAGTAAACATCAGTAAATGTGTGAGGCCTCTCCAAGCTGAAGTCCACTAGTATCCCAGCCTGGGGAACATAATTTCTCTTCTTCTGCTCTTTGGGACCTTCTCTCTCTTTCCCATTCTTTCTAAATGAAACTGTTTTATTCCACTAGAGAAAAAGATATGCAGATTTGCTCCTGGGATTTCAACTTTATTCCATTGATCTATGTGTCGCTGTTGTTGTTGTTTTATTTTAGGCTCTATATTTACAATATTGCTAACAGTAGGGCTTCGTGCATAGCACGCCCAGCACAGCTCCTTCCCCCAGTTTCCACTTCCCTCTGTGTTTCATGTGCTCCAGTGTTCTGCTCTGGAGTCTAAATCAGTGTTTCCCAAAGTAGGCAACAATACTGCCTGCCCTCTGGAGGCTACTGGAATGATTCAGGGGGTGTAGGTAGCCTTGGGTACAGTGGGAGGTGGAGGGGGCGGTGCTTTCTGTTTGGGGAAGGTAAAGATTTCCAGGGCAAGTGCTGAGTGATTTACCTTTTCTGAAAAGGAGGCGGTAAGCCAAGTAAGTTTGGGACCCTCTGGTACATAACTCAGTTTTGAAAAAAACTTAATATACATAAGATGACCTGGAGATGTCGTGGCGAATGCAAGTGATGATACGTTGAATCTAGGGTGGGCACCCAGAATCAGGCACTTGATTCTTGAATCAGTGCCTGATTCTCTGTCTCTGTGAGTGAAGTCAGTGCTGATGCTCCACTGTACTTGAGTGTCATGAGGAACAGGCTTCAGGAAAGCATGTGGCAAGTCTGCCCATTCAGAAAGGAGGGGGTGGGTAGGGCTTGGAGTCAAGTTGCTGAGGCTCCGACTTGTTTGAGTCATGGTGCAGGACTGCGAGAGCTTCTGTATGCTCTCAGATGCCTCAGGTGATGGGGCTAGAGCAATAGCACAGCGGGTAGGGCGTTTGCCTTGCAAGCAGCCAACATGGGTTCCAAACCTGGCATCCCATATGGTGCCCTGAGCACCTCCAGGAGTAGTTCCTGAGAGCAGAGCCAGGAGTAACCCCCTGAGCATAGCCAGGTATGACCCAAAAAAGCAAAAAAAAAAAAAAAAAGTTTCTCAGGGATTTTAAAAAGAGTGTTTGGGGGCTAGAACCATGGTTCAGCAGACTCTTGCCTTGCATGGACGTGGCGTTGATCCCTGAGATCACATAAGGTCCCCCTGAGCAACACCAGGAGTGATCCCTGAGCGCAGAGCCAGGAGTAAGCCCTGAACACCGAGTTGGCCAAAAATAAATAAAAGAAATGCCTATTCTGTGGTTGGTGTTTTTTTTTAAATTAAACATTTTATTATGCTACCATGAGATATACAATTACAATGTTGTTCATGTTTAGAGGTTTCGGTCACATAGTGTTCCAGCACCCCGCCCTCCACCAGTGCCCATTTCCCACCACCAATGTCCCCAATTCCCTCCTCCCTCCCATAGCCTGCCTAAGTGGCAGGTTCTTTATCTCTTTTTTTTTCTTTCTGTGGTTGGTGTTTTAAAAAGGAGTTTATTAAAGAATGTTCTAGGAGCAAATGTTTGTCATTTTCTAAAAAAGCTCCCTTCATGCTGTACAATAAAAATTGAGAGATGTTACAAAATTATAAGCGTCTTCCTAAAGGAAGTCTCAGGAAAGAGGAAGAGAGAGACAGAGACAGAGAGAAGGAAAATGCCTGCCACAGAGACAGGTGGGGCGTGGGGGAGGGAATCTGGGTACGTTGGTGGTGGGAAATGTACACTGTGGAGGGATGGGTGCCGGAACAGCGCATGATGAAACCCGACATGAACAACTCTGTGTTTCTCATGGTCATTCAATAATTAAGAAAATAAATAGCAAAAGGAGCTCTCGGCCAGCCTAAAACGGTGCGTTCATTTCTGCAGTGCTAGAATGGGTGGAAGAGCTGCTTCTCGTTCCTCTCCTACATGATTGCTAGTGAGAAAAAGCCTTTGTTCTTCCTGTTTATTCTGTAGCTTTGGACCGTTCTTCCTCCCTTCACCAGCTGCATTTCCTCTTCGCCCACTTTAACAAGTGCCATCACCTCTGGGATTCAGCATCATTGGATAGAAAAGTCCACCGGGAACCTGAAGCAGCCCGTACTCAGGCGGCCTGCGCCAGGACTGGAGCTGTGGCCTCCCCAGACTGGAGCCGGATTGGGAGGGCAGGTTGGGGGGCTGCGCTGTGGAGACGGTGTGACTCATCAGGGCCCTCCCGAACACTCCTCCGTGGAGCGTTATTTCTCTTTAGTGGTGTGCCATAGTTCAGTTGGGAGAGATTGTTTCTCTCATTCCGCCGTGCGCTGGTCACCCTCGAACGGTGCTTCCCGCCAGAGACACCTACTTCCCAACCTCCTCTCCTGAAACGATGCTGATCGCCGCGTCCTTCTGTGAGACATGGAGTTGGCGATGGTGTTTGCAAGGGGCAATAATGAGACTGATAATGTGTGATCGGGTCCCCCAATGTCCAGTTGTCTCTATCTGAACTGCCCGTTGTGCGTTTCTGCCAGAAGACGGTTTCTCCGTGTCTGCACGTCCTGTGAGAAGCCGCATTGGGTTTCCATTGTTTTCGCCTTTTTCCAGGTTGTTTGTGCAGCGAATCACCTTGAGAGGAAGAATTAGTATCTCCCACTGGAGCAAAGAGCAGATTTGCTCACTGCTTTGGAAAATAAACAGTATTCCCTGTTACCCACAGGGCAGGCGTCCTTTCTGCCCCTTATAGAAGGATTCCTTAAATTCAATGGTCCTTTCATGAAATGCTCCCCACTGTATGTGCGGGCAGCTCAGCCCCCTGCTCTGCCCTGTCGACTTGGGGATCTGGAGCGCAGAGCCGTTATACCCAGCTGCCCACTCTGCGGTGAGGAATCTGGTTAAAACCATTTGTCTCTGGCTAAGAATCTTGTGTTGCCTCTAGAGTTCAGGAAGCTGTGGGAGGTAGACTTGCTATCTTCAGAGTGAAGTCTGAGCCTCTTCGCCTGCTTGAGTAAGCCCTTTCCATCAGTCATGACAGGTTTCCAGCCACCGACCTGCCCCTTTCTCTGATCCTCCTTCACTCATGCGGTGAGACCCTTCTAGAACATAGATGCTTAAATGAAAGCTTCTGCAATGTTCTGGCTTCGTAGATGGGAGTCTCCCCTTAGCACCTCATTGCTCTCTCAGTTCACAAGGAAAAGGTGATTATCCATCCTCCTTTCCCTAACAGAAAAAGACTGGGCCCCCTGGGATGAACCCAGAGCCACGGCAGAGCCTGGCAAGCTACTTGTGGTGTATTCCATATGCCAAAAACAGTAACAATAATGGACCTCATTCCCAACGAGTGGAGACATTACTGGCACCCGCTCGAGCAAATCGATGAACAATGGGAAGACAAGTGATAAGTGAAGCCTTCCATCTGGGGAAGATTTCTCTTCCCTGGGGAAAAGTTGTGAAATATGTCATCCCTTCTCTTGACTCAGTCCCCATTCTCAGTACTCTTTCTGACAAATTTTGGAATTCTTAGGTTTTTCCTTTCTAAAAAGTGAGCAAGTAAACAACAGAACAGACCCAAATATCAACAGACTTTCTTTGCTTCAGAATTATGCCCTTACGGTGATGAGCTCTGTGGCCAAACTTCTGTGACAGACGCCTCCGAATTCTGTTCCTCAGTATCTACTCTTGTCTGCCATAATCTACTCCAGTTTCATTTCCAAGCTGATTTTTTCCATGGAGATAGTTTTCTCCTAGGCCTTCTCTGAGCCCCAAGACATACTCTGTTTTCCTCCCTTCCTGTCTTCTCTGGGTCAAGAGACCAGTAGTTGCTGGTTATGCTCTTTACAGTGAAATGTCTTGGAGGCCCTCGAACCTCATCATCTTCTCCAGCAAAAATTAACCTCATTCAACTGTGGCTTAGTCACCGACTCTATGGTTTATACCTATTTTGACAAAAATAACTTCTTTGCTCCTTTTCCATACACCCTCCAGTTGAGTTAATCTTCCAATATACATTTCAAATACTTGTTGAATATGTCCTGTCTCTCTTGATTCCTAAGGGTCCTTTCATAGTCCAAGTCAGCTCTGACCTGAATTACTGAACAACCCCCTAATTAGTCTCTCCCTCCCTTTCATTTTCCACCGCTTTAATCTCGTCTCTAGACTTCACCCACCATGATCTTGACTTAAATAAGGGTTATCACCACCAGTTGTGTTGCCATAAGCCCTTTCTCCCTGCCACACCAGAGTAAATTCTTCTAAGGTTTCCCCTTTGGAGAGGGGCCCTGAACTCTCTGTGAGTTACGGTCCTGCTGCCTCTCCTCGGCTGCTCCCCTCACCCCCTGCTCTTCCCTTTTAGTATCTTAATTCTTTTGCCTCCAAACCCTTTATACAGCCTCTTCTCCCTGCCTGTGTGTTTCCTCCCCTCTGGTCTTCCCCCACTTTGCCTGGCTATCTCCTGCGCGACTTAGCTTTCTCCATTTTTTATTGACCTTCCCCCAAACCCCTTCAGACCATGCTGAGATTTTCCATCCACTCACTCACTGTACCACTCTGATTACTTGTCTGCCTTCATTTTCAAAGCTGAAGCATCTACCGGGTATGTCTCCTTCACCTCTGCTCCTCAAAACCTACCAGCATAGGGTCTTGGAATCTTTACACTTAGGTGACTGTTGAATTTATCAGTGACAGATTGGAATCCCAAAAGGCAGTACATCATATCTAATAATATATTTCATAAGAATAAATGAGAGCCTTAGTATTGATCTAAAAGATGTCACAGTATATTTAGAGTAGAGCTATTTCCTAACGTATTGAAGATACAGAAGGGCAAGGAAGAACTACATTCCGTATGGGATATTGTGGACCAGGGCATAAATTCATGACCCCTCATTCATTATATATACGCTTACGTATGTGAAGATATACTTGGATATATACACACACATATCACTATCACTGTCACTGTCTTCCCGTTCATCATCGATTTGCTCAAGCGGGCACCAGTAACATCTCAATATGACCTGTCTCATGCAAGTAGAGCCCAAGGGCACCTGCTTGCTCCAGGAACATAAAGAGCCTCAAACCATTCCACCAGGTCGTGGGAATGAGGTCTATAATTGTTACTGGTATTTGGCATATCAAATACGACACGGGTAGCTTGCCAAGCTCTGCCGTGCGGGTAGCATACTCTTGTAGTCATCTCAAAATCCAGCATTTACTGATGAACGATGTGGCCACGTGGGAGGCCACGCAAGCCAGGCTGTGATAGGCTGGTCTGCTGGGTGGAGTTCTGACGAGAGGGAAGTCCGGATGTGGAAAATGGAGGCCCTCATGGAGTCGGGGGTCTTCTGGCTTGTTGTGAGGCTCTGGGCCGGATTAAAAAAGACTGCTGCAGGGTGCATCTCGATGAGCTAGGCTGTGATAGGCTGGTCTGATTGGTGGAGTGCTGACCAGGGGAAGTCCGGATGTGGAACATGGAGGCCCTCATGGAGTCGGGGGTCTTCTGGCTTGTGTGAGGCTCTGGGGCGGATTAAAAGACTGCTACAGGGTGCTCTCGGTGAGCCAGGCTGTGATGGCTGGTCTGCTTGGGGGTGCTGCGGGGGAGTCGGATGTGGAAATGGAGGCCCTCATGGAGTGGCGGGTCATCTGGCTTGTTGTGAGGCTCTGGGCCGAATTAAAAAAAAGACTGCTGCATGGGGCTGGAGCGATGGCCCAGCGGGTAGGGCGTTTGCCTTGCACGCAGCCGGCCTGTGCCGGCCCAGGTTCCATCCCGGCATCCCATATGGTCCACATTGTATGGTGCTGGGGGGACCATACACACACATATGAATATATATTTATATATTTATATATCAGATAAGATTCAGATACTTGGCTTCAAAGGCCAAAAAAAGTGACTCATTATGCTCAGCAGTAGATTAAAAAACTTAGAAGAAAGCGAGACATTCTGAGAGTCTTCAAGGCATTCCCACCCACAGACTTCATAGCACCTCTTCCCTAGAGTTCCACATAAAAGTCTAGTTCAAGATGACAGACTGGAGTGAGTGTGTTTTTGTTTTGGAATAATTTTCCCCTCAGCACCCACGATGTCTGATACATTGTTAGCACCCAATGAATGTTTAATTAAATGCATGTCATTGAGACAAGTCAGCTGCCATTCACAGGGTGACCTTGCTTTAATGGGGTCACCACAATCCAGGGGTGGAACTTTGCTTGGCAGGTCCAGAAACCCCAGGGTGGTTGTCTCCGGGGAGGTGGGTGTCAGCTGGATAAAGGTATCCTCAGAAGTGCCACATGAGAAGCAGTGTTATTATTCAGAGGTTTTGTGGCTATCCCTGACTCAGACTAGAGAGAAATAACTGGGTGTTTTCAGCCATGGGTATTACCCAGCTCAAATGTGTGATGGAATTGTCTTTGCCACTGTACCCAGGACCTAGAAATGAATCAGGTTAATCGTGTGCTTTGCTTGGTCATCTCTCCCCTTGACAGAGCTGTGAACACACTCAGAAATGTTTGACCTTTCAATGCTGAAAAACTTGCTGGGTGAAGATTGTGTTTTTAGGGAGGAAGAATAGACAGAGGAAGGGCAAGAAGAAGTTTCCAGCTTCCCTTCCCTAAGCCCCCAACTCCTTCTCTTATGGAAAGTTCACTGTCTCTCGGCACCCCAACTTGTCAGGTCACTTTCTCAGGGATCATGTATTCCGACCTGCTTGTGTAAATTTAAACACTTTCGCCTTTGAAGATAATTCCATATATGCCACAGGAAAAGAACTGGCGGTTTTAGTTGATGTTAATTTTCTCTTTTTGTTTTTAAAGGATCTTTGGCTTGGTGTAAATATAAGGTTCATACTAAAGGCACTGTCAAACTGTAATTTTCAAGAGCTGGAAACATATCTGTAGAATGAACATACATCATACATGTATGGACTGATTCGTGAGGGAAATAGCAGGAAGGGAAACTTGTTTTGGAAAAGATGATATAAATGGAGATTATAGTCTATCAAGCTAGCAGATGAAGTAAGTTAGTGGCAGACTGGCTAATTACCTAATGAATAATAAAACCAGTAACTGCTGTGATGGGTTTTTACTAGACAGAAAGAGTTTTGAATCCCTACTGGACAAAATTTTGTTAACAGACATAAAGGTTCACAGTCTGGGCACTAACCGTGGTCAATGAAGTCAGACCAAGGTGTAGCCTTCTAGACCGTTGGGTAGTTCATGATGGACCTGTTCTACAACACTCTCAAATGACACACATGACCTGTGTGAGCCAGCTTCCAAGTTGGGTATATTTTCACTCAGTTGTGTCTTCTGCTGTGGACTCTGGTTTATGGTGAGAGACTACATGGAAGGCAAGCCTCAGTATCCCCTCTCCCCTCAGAGAAAGTGGGGACCCCGCGGATTCTCTGCCTGGCGAATACTTATGTGGGGACCACTTGCTCACTCCTGCCTTCTCTGAAAATATTCCCCCGGAGGAAATGTATTCACACCATACAGAAACCCCACTTCCAAGGCCTTCACAAGGCAGGCAGGGTCATTCAGTGGGTGGGGTTTGGGAGTCAGTGTAAGGAAGACCTTGCACACTGTGGAAAAGCCAGAGCCAGGCCAGCCTGTGCCATGACCAACAGCCTGGCACTTCCGTGGTGAGGGGCAGCCATGACTGTGCGGCATGACCACGAGGAGAGGTCACGGTCTTGCTGTAGATAAGGACTGAGCCGCCTCTTGAAACCAAGTTTCATCATTAGGGAAAACTGAATACATACTTTTGCTTTTCAGTTAAGAAAATAAGAATTCAGGGGGTTGGAGCACTATGACAGTGGACAAGGGTCCTTGCCTGGCACTCGGCCTACCCAGGTTCAATCCCCAGCACCCTGTATGGGCCCCTGAGCCCACCAGGAGTGATTGCTGAGTATAGAGCGAGAAGTTAACCTGGAGCACTGCTGAGTGTACACTCCCCCGTCCCCCCTGAAAAGAAAGAAAATGAACCATTTGCTTGGGGCTGGAGAGATAGTACAGCAGGTAAGACATTTGCCTTGCACTTCGGCAACCCAGGTTCCACCATTCTCAGCATCCCATGTAGTTCCCCGCACCACCAGGTGCAACACACACACACACACACACACACACACACACACACACACACACACACACAAGAGAAAAGAATAATTCAGATGACCCTGTGGACTCTGGTAGAGGGATATGGATCCTTGGTGTGGGCAGCCCCTGTGGTAATGGGCCCTACAATGTGTCAGTATCCACACTCCTTTAAACCAGTGTTACATCAGTAGAAGATGAAGTAGAAGAAAGGCAAGACAACAAGTCCCTTCCAGGACTTAATTCAGTCCTTGGATTTTGTTGGGGGCTTGAGCAGTCAGTGTCTGTCCAAGTCCAGTGGTTTCTCCAGCAAAAAGCACACAATTTTTGTTTAAGAAAGGGGGAAAGGGGCCGGAGCGATAGAACAGCAGGTAGGGCGTTTGCCTTGCATGCGGCCAACCTGGGTTCGATCCCCGGCATCCCATATGGTCCCCAAGCACCGCCAGGAGTAATTCCTGAGCAAAGAGCCGGGAATAAACCCTGAGCATCACCGGGTGTGACCCAAAAGCAAAAGAAAAAAAAGAAAGGGAGAAAAGATAATAAGATTTGTAAATCACAGTGCTTTCATTAAAAGATGTAGAAAAAGAAATAATTTGCTCTAGGGTTGCCTTTTTCAAAAGTCCTTTTGTTGAAAAAGGCACATTCACAGTTTTGTTGTTATTTGAAAGTTTCTTGGTTTGTATTTTTGTACAACTAAATCTCAGAGTCTCTGATTTAGCACCTTGCCCGCCCTCTTTTTCCTTAAGTCATTGAAATATATTCACCCAGTTGTTCACATCAGAGGTGTAAATGGATTTTCTGAAGGGTTTTTATAGGACAATCAAAGATCATCACTTTTGACTTGGCTTTTTCAGGTACTGCAGTCAGGAAGCTGGGCATTCTGTCCTCATTTCAAGGCTGCTAAAATGGTCGTGACCTTGACTTGGCAGAAGAGTGTTGCCCCTCTTGGTAGAAGTGCTTACACACTGCCGCAGTGGCTTCGCTCATTTCCAAGCAAATCCTATTGCTTGGAAAGAGAAAGGGGAGGAAACCACTTTGAGCCTTCTATGTGACGGACAGAAAAATCACTTGGCTATTTGACTTTCTAGTGTTCAATGATCACTGCTGTTACCATTTATATGTTCAGTTCTCACTGTCTAGAAAAGATATTTGCAAACACCTAACTTAAAAGGGGAATTAGCCTTGTCACAGAGAGGCCTTAATTCTCAGTTTGTTTCATGCCATCAAAATGACACACCGAGTCTGAAGCTCTTTCAGGTTTGACAGCGCCCATGGGAATAGCCTAAGTTTGTAATGATTTTACTCTGGGGGTCTGGGAGCTTGGAGCGAGGGGTCCGGGAATTAGAGTTGGATTCTTGACATTGTTGCTGCATGTTTCTCTCACTCGAGGTTTCCTGATTATATGACACACACAGTCCTTCGCAGATCATCTGGTCGAAGACAGACACTTCCCAAATATTCGCTATCACTTTTTCAATAGCTGTTGGCACAGCTTCCTAAAGCTTAAGGGGGTGCTGTGGCCAGGACTTGCGGCCCTGCCGCTGGCTCTTCTTGTAATGTTACTAAAAGCAGATTTCAGCAGCCTGTGACAATTCATTCTTATTTAATGAAATCAAACAGCAAAGGAAATGTCTCAGATATGAGTTAGGAATTAGAGTTCTAATGTGCATGGAATTTTTAATATATTGGGAATAAATGTCCTAAGACTTAGATAAAATAAAATAAAGCCCAAGAGCGTCAGGAACTGTCCACTTGGGACATTCAGGCTGGGCTCCTGGCACATTCTTCAGGCCAAGTGATGACCTGTGACATATGTTTACTCTCTGACTCTCCTTACATTTCTCTAGGTAAAACTATTTTGCTTCCCAAAAAATATAGTGTTCCACATATATTTAGCAATTGATTTGAAATTAGTATGACCCCCTACAAAGACCGAAACAGCTAGATCATTTTATTTCCGCATGATATTGGAAAGTTTGGAATCCCTGCTAAAGTATGACTGTATCCCATATCAATAATAGGGGGCCGGAGCGATAGCCCAGCGGGTAGGGCGTTTGCCTTGCACGCGGCCGGCCCTATGCCGGCCCGGGTTCGATCCCCCGGCATCCCATATGGTCCCCCGAGCACCGCCAGGAGTAATTCCTGAGTGCAGAGCCAGGAGTAACCCCTGAGCATCGCTGGGTGTGACCCAAAAAGCAATAAATAAATAAATAAATAAATAATGGACAGAAGCAGAGAAACGACTGAGTTATGCATGCAGGAGGCCTGGCTTTAATCCTGGCCATTCATGGCCTTCGAGCACTGCCAGGACCCACCTCTGAGCCCTCAACACCACCAAGTATGACCCCCAGACAAAGGAACAAACAAAAATGCCCTTTGCTGAGATATTTTGCACATTTAACTGTCCTTAAAGTACTGATCTGAACCTGTTTCACAGCCACTGAGGGGTTGATAAGCCACAGGACATGTTTTTAAAAGCAGATTGTAAAGTAGAACACTTCAATTAAAATGCCACACTCCCTGTGGACGCATTTATTCTATTAACCATAGAACAAGTCTGTATGGGAGTAGTCCCTCATATAAGACCTAAGACGATGTTGACAGTGCTCTTGTGGCAGGTGAGACCTCCTTCCCCCCCCCCACATCTAAGAGGACGTAGTTACTGTAAAGACAAAAGGACTTCTAAAAGTGACAGTGATCCCAGTGACCTCATCCCGAACACAGTGCAGACTCCATCTGCCTGTTGGTCTGTCTCGTACAGAGCACACATTCCCACTTGGCGATTTTAAAGTCCCGAGTTGAAATCACTAGTAACAATATGAAAGACTTTTTCTTGTCTACATGATGGTGAAGTGTTGAGAGAGAGAGAGAGGATGAAAGGGAGAGAGAGAAAGGATGAGAGGTAGAGAGAAAGGATGCGAGAGAAAGAGAGGATGAGAGGGAAAGAGGATGAAGAGAGAAAGATGAGAGAGAAAGAGAGGGAGAGAGAAAGGATGAGTGGGAGAGAAAATATGAGAGGGAGAGGATGAGAGAGAAAGAAGAGGAGGAGAGAGGGAGAGGATGAGAGAGAGAAGATGAGAGAGGGAGAGAGAGACAGAGACAGAGAGGAGAGAGGGATGAATTATCAGACACTGATTGACATCTGAGACCTGCCAGCCCCTCCCTCAACCCCAACACCTGACTTTAAAGATTTACCTTCCTGAAATCTAAGAGCTTGTACCAAGCCCCTTGGACAACAGCCTCAAACTGTTGCCTGTCATGGAAGAAAACAAATCTTTTGCTCCTTCCTGCCTCGGGGAGGCAGAAGGACCGCCGTGGTCCTGTGTGGCTGAATTAGATGAAAGACTTGCCTCGCTCCATGGAGACACGGAGTCTAATCAAGTGAAATGAGTTTGCGATCCCAGCTCATTTCCTAGGGGACATCAGCTCACATTACAAAATCGCGACATCTCATTCATCAGCCCTGACGTAGTCTTTGCTCGGGAGAGCAGCCCGACTGGGACTCAAGCACCTGTCTCCTCTTGAAAGGGGGGCACTTTTTCCAAGTTACCGTCAAAAGCCTAGAGGGGGGAGAAGGTGTGCCCGCTCACGCCGAGTGAGACAGCAGCAGCGTGGGAGGGATCAGAAGATGGGTTTCAGGGAGACCCACTGTGCACTCGCAGGACGCCAGGTGTGTCCATCATAGGACAGTGGCTCTGGAGATAGGTCGGGAGAGCTGCAATGGGGCCCCCTCTCCTTTATCACCTCCATGTTATTAAATGGCAGTGGGAAGGGTGAGCTTTTCTGTGAACCAGAGTTTAACATGGCAAAGGGAGGCTGGAGACAGTCCAGAGCTTAGGGCCTCTGCATCAGGAAACGCAAGATGGCGTCAGGACCCAGGTATGAGGGTCTCAGACCCATTAGGAAACCAGTGACTCATAGATTCGTGAGCTGTGGCCCAGGGCCTAAACACTTGGGTTCAATACCCAGCACTCCATACAGCCCCCGAGCACAGATCCAGGAATTGGCCCTGGATCACCATTGCGTGTGGCCCTAAAACAAAATAAAATAATAATAATAATAATGGCAAAGAGACTGTGCTGCTGTCCAGACTGCTAAATGGTCCTCTCTCTCCTTTCTTCCAGGGCATCGTGATAACGCCTTTGCTGCTGCTGCTTTTTGTGAGTATCTTGATGTTGTCTTTAATAGCACGTGTTGAAAGTCATCCTCAGCCTGTGGGAAAGGTCATGAGGATCACATTAAAGCGTGGGTGCTTTGGCACCATTTACATCCGATCCTCACGTGTTCTTCCAGCTGAGCTATCCTGGTGACACCGTGTAGATGCAAAGAATCCCGGAGTGTTGGGATGTAAGGAAGGATCGTGCCAGGACCCAGGCATGAGGCATCAGACCCCTCAGGAAACCAGTGACTTCGTACAGATTCGTGAGCTGGGACCCAGCTCCCAAATGCTCTGCTCTTCATTTTCTCCATAGTAAAACGAAGTGGCTGCTTGTTAGTTAGCCCAGTGTTTTCTAGAAAGCCTTGGACCAGGAGCCCTGAGAAAGATTGGATTTCAAGACAAGTCCTGAGAGTTAACTGGTTCTTCACTGCTTAGTAGAGTCCTAATTTTTTTCATGTATGTAATGGGAAATAATAGCACTTACCCCAGTCTGCCTTCTAGAGGTAATGAATGACACCTGGGCTCGGTGCTAGAGTACATGCCTGGCATGGGTGAGGCCTTGGGTAGGTTCCATCTCCAACACCGCAATAAATATCTCTCTTTCTCTCTGTCTTTCTTTCCCTCTCACATGCACATGCACCACAACACAAAGAAATAAAAGGAACAAGCTACCGCTTAACTAAACCAAAATTGTTCTGAAAATAAGAAATGCTAATTAGCTGTCTTCCTTTGGCACAAAGGCATATGAGAAATTAGATGAAAGATTATGTAATAGAAATTAATGTTATCTCATGCTGAGAAAAGCATATGTAATCATGAATGATACCTAAAATATTTCATGAACTGTGCATTTTTCATACGCATCTCCCAATTATAAATCACTCCACTTATCACCACGATGTAGCAAGGATCTGTTTCTGGGAGTGAAATGTAGCTGTTTGACTAGCACTATTTGTCACTGAGCTAAAACTATGGGGAAATTTTATTTAATGATAATGTAATTACCCAAGTTGGAATTCAATTAGAGTAGCAGAGTAAGGGACTGGTCCTCATCCTACAAGCTGGCTAGGAAGCGGAGAGGGAGGGTGAGCTCCCAGCACGTGGGTTCTGCATCTTTCGTGAACGGTATCATCTTCAGGTAATCAAGCCATGCCGTCCCACCCTTTCTCCACAGCCAGCTTCCTTCTGGGGAGGTAAGAGGAATCCATTTTCTTCCTCAGCTTAGGCGGCCTCATTAATCCAGACTCTACCCACTGCGAATTTGCAGTGAGTCCATTTGGGCAGGGTGAATATCGAGTTCCATTCCTGGGAGGGAAAGTGTTTGGCACGAATCACTGTGATCTAGAATCTCGTAGTCTTGAGTGCCAAGAACTCCGTGTGTTCACCATGGCTGCGGGTGAGGGCAGGGCACTTCAGGGCATGAGGCATCACCATTCACCTCGATCACAAAGCGCTGTCCCAGCCGGGCCTGCATCTTCTTCCTGACATAGTCCTCTGCTCCTGAGTGACCAGGAGCAGTGACCAGGCTTATTTGATTGTGTCCTCTTGTAGGTACAAGTTTTTATTCCCATCAAGTCTCTCAATAAATGGATTTTTAAATGTTCAAAAATAATGATCATGTAGCATTGATCATGTAGCAGCCCACAGAGTCCCTTCTGGTAAGCAAAAGCTCGGGCTCCACCCTGCTTTACAAACTGCACCTAAAAACCATCACTTAGCGTTCCAGATCTTTCCTTCTGAGACACTGTCACCAGTGAGAAGATCTGCTAGGTTTAAGTTCTCTTAGACCAGGAACTCTGCTACCCTGGCCTTGGGACTTTACGTTAATGTTGTCAGAAAGAGGGGGCTACACCAGCCAGTGAGCAAGGAATTATTGGAATGGTTTAAGTGACTGATAATTGCTTATAAAGGCTGGACTCAGCCTGAGTCTAAAAATCTCACCTTACGTTTGCTATGAAAAAATGATGCTCTTTGGGCCAGAGTGAGTACGGGAAGGTGGGGGCTCTTGTCTTGCTCAATGGCCAACTCAGGTTCCATCCCTGGCATCCTATATGGTCCCCGAGCCCATCCACGGTGATTCCTGACCACAGAGCCAAGAGTAAGCCCTGAGCACAGCGGCCACACCCCTCGCTCTTTTCCCCATTATTATTAGACAGAACATCTCTTGCTATCCACCGTGAATACTGCAAAGACCAATCTGCCATTGATTCTTCCCTCAAAAGAGTGATGATCTTATAGCAAAAGTAGAACCCAGGCAGGGATCACCAAACTCCGGGGTAGCAAGGACAAATAGCACAGGAATCAGAATATTACTAATGAGATCATGATAGAAAACATTTCAGTAGAAGTGTTGTTCTGCAGTGAGTCTTTACGTGGAAGACAGAGAAGGTCCATGGAACCGTCAGGTTTGTTTCTCCAGATCTCTGCTTGCTTGGGAGTTTCCCTATCTCTGCAACGCAGTTCCCTGTTCCCTGGCCTGTCTCCAACCACCCAAGAACTTGCCTATCCTTCCTTTCCTCTGATGTGGCTTCTCACTAACTCCGCTCGACCACCATTATTATAGTCATTACTCAGCCACAAATCACAGAGAAGCCTGAAGGGGCTGTGGAAACTCAGGGCGGCGGAGAGTGACGGCGGGGTCTGGAGTCGTGCCGCTGAGCTGGGCCTTGGGTGAGGCTTCAGGCGCTGCGGGCAGCACAGGTCAGGCCGGCGGCCACTGCAGCAGCTGTTGCCATAGCCCTGTTCCCTCGCGGGCTCTACAGCCATTCCCCCACCTTCCTCCCAACTCCATCTTGCTTACCTCTGAAAAGGAAGGAAAGAAAGTGACCCCTAAGTAGACGCTGAAAGTTAAGACGAAGCAAACCAGGAATCTGTGGTAAAGTCACGGAAGCAGGCCGGGCTGATTTGGTGTCCCTGCCCCTACCGCCTCCCCCTTACGGCAGCCATTGGTCAAGCCCCTAATTTCTAGAACATAGACCATGCTTGTCTGGGAAAGGGCGAAGCCCTTTAGTCATGGCCTCCGAATTCTAGATCACACCATCTCCCAGACACTCCCCGTGCCTGGCAGTGCCCTTGCTGTTATGAAGAAGGGAACAGCAGATTCTGGGAGTCAGGGGTAGTGGTGGAAATCCCGGGAAGGGCCCTCTTATCCTCTGCCACCCTCCACCTGTAAATATCCATTCTTACTCGCTTCCAGCTTGGTGCAAATGAAAGCAAAGACCAGTTATCAAGGGTGAATTATTTAATACAATAATGTTTTAATAGCTGAGAAGAGACAAAAATAGTGGAGATGCCTGTGGCTAATGGATTTCCCTGGTAGGAGATAAAAGGCTGATTACACAGCAGAGCAAGTGAAGACCTGGTGCATTAATGACAATTTACAGGTCAGCTCACTTACAGGAGTGATTTAAAGCACACCATCTGTTTTCTTTTTTTTTTTTTTTTTTTGTACACAAAGCTTTTGAGTTTTATTTTTTCCCTCGGGTGGAGTCATCTTAACAGCATGCATTTTAAAACAGGAACTGGGTCTTGGACAGCTCGAGCAGTCATTAGACAAGCACAGGGGGCTGAAAATTCTACTAAAAAAGGAAATGCAGCGGTCAGAGTCGCAAAATGGGGGTATCCGCCCCCTCCTTCAAAAAGGTGACTCGACCATTCCATTTCGAGGCACGGTCACCTGTCTTGGGACACCGGCCGCGCAGGGCCTCCCCAGCCCCTCACTTGGGGCACCATGGGAAGGCTCAGAAGCCATCTGTTTTCTAACTGCAAGCTGATCACTATGATTTTGCTGGCAGACCATGCCTCTTCATCAAGAAGCGTGACTCACGTGTCTGTCTGAGTCTTGTTAGTTTAACCCCATAATATTGTACTGAGGGGGTGCCGGGTTCTTTCCCCATCAAGCTGTGTCTAAACTGAATGGATTGAGAGTGGCCAGTCCTGGGGCAAGCTTAGCCCTTCTCTGCCCGCTTAGAGACGGGAGTCTTCATGCCCTCCGGGATGTGTGTGTGTTTCTGTGTGTCTGTGTGTTTGTGTGTGTGTGTTTATGTATATGTGTGTTTATTCTGTGTGTGTTTATGTCTGTGTGTCTGCGTGTGTGTGTGTGTGTTTGTGTGTGTGTGTGTTATTAACTCCATTCCAGTGCACTTATCCCAGCCAGGGAGTTAACTGCCATCCTTGAGATAGTTGAGTGGAAAAAGTCACTCAGATAATGAAGGTCTACACCCAGTGTCTATGGTCCTCCAGCTCACATCGAGCTCTCTGGGTGAAGGTCTGCGCACCCCCACCTTTGTCTGGGTCCCTCCAGTCCCCCCCCCATGCAGCCACACACACACACGTGAACACACACATTCGCACTCACCCTCTCTTTGGCTCATGAGAGGGAGCACAATAATGGGGGGCACAGCTTTGCCCGCCCTCCCCGTCCTGCTCCAGCCCTGCTCCAACATGAGGCGGAGAGAAAGAACCAGCTTGTGTCATTGAGGGGCTTGTGCCATTGTAAGGCAACAGTGACCCTCCTCGCAGCTGTGGAGATGCCTGGGCGGATGACCCCTTTGTTGGATTTAAATGTGTGACTTTCCTGAAGTGGGGAGAGCCCAAAGCAGGTGTGGTCAAGCCTCTTTTTCTCATGCGTTAATGAAAGTCTGCATTGGGTGAAGCCCCGCCTGTGTCCGGTGGGTTCTCGGCTGTGAACCCCACTCAGTCCCGGCAGCACCACATAGCAGTAGGGCAGGAAACCGTGTTCTCGCCATCTCCACCCTGGGCCTCTGCTCCACCAGCGTGTCCTGAATTCCAGAACCATCCACCCTGGGCCTCCTCCACCTCTACCAGGGTGTTCTGAATTCCAGAATCAGGACTTCTGAGGTAGGGATGAAGAAATCAGTGTTTGCTTCAGATGTGCTAACATTGGGAGCGCTGCCCTCTTGGCCGGTCTCTCTGCCGGAAACTGGGAATACAGGGACGTTAGTAGGACCCTGTCCTTGACCACCAGCAACAGAGTCTGAGTGTGGCTCAAGTCAGCGAGACTCTGAGGCGCTGATGGGTGCAGTGGACCAGGGGACCCCAAAGAGGGGCTGACCAGGCTGCATTCATTGGAGGAGGATTTGGAAACAATTGCTACAGAATTGGTGCTTGAAATAACTGTGGGGTAAAGGCTAGAACTTTCTGATAGAAAGAGGAGGGGACAAGTGCCCTCTCCGAGTGTGTGTGCGTGGCAGCGGAGAGACTGTGCTTCCAGATGGGGTGGGCAGAGTGTGCGTCCAGTGTGTGTGAATGGAGTGTGAATCCACGTGGTGGTGGGCGCAGTGTGTGTGCACGTGGCACTGGCCAGGGTGCGTGTGCGTGTGGATGGAGACAGCCACGCCAGCACAGCACAAGCCCCAGGCCCTGAGCAGCACCCTGGAGAGGGCTTTAGTGTCTTGCACCTCACAGGGAAGAGAACCTGCTCTCAGTAGGCACCAGGAGCTGTTTAACTGATGAGTGCCCAGCTGCCAGCTCCCACGTCCTTCATTGTCACAGAACCTCTTCTTCTCAGCATATTATTAAACCACGTAGTACAGGCTGCATACCAACAGGAGTCATCTTGGAGCACAAAGCTAGAAGTAAGCCCCAAGCACCAGTGGATAGAGGCCAGAGGCTAACCAATCAATTTATTAATTAATATAAAACAAAGCACAGAGACCTATGGGCCAGAGCTAATTACTCACTGGCAGGCAACCCCAGTTCAATCTCCATCATCAGATATGGTCCCCTTATACACTGTCAGGAGTGATCCCTGAGCACAGAGCCAGAAGAAGCCCCAAACACCATCATGTGTGGCCTTAAAGCAAATAAATAAATAAAGGGATAGAAGCCTACGGGCCAGAGAGATAGTACTAGCGCTTACAGGGGTTAAGCCTTATGCCTTGCAGCAGCTGGTCCCAGTTCTATCCCAGTACCAAATAACGCTCCCTGGAGCACCACCAGATGGGTGATTGTGCTACATCAGGCACACCATGGGAAAAGTAAGGAGAGGGAATAAGACATGCCGGAGGGACTGGAGAGATAGTACTGGGGGCAGGTGTTTGCCTTGCAAGTGTCCAGCCTAGGTTCAAGCGCCAGCAACCCATTTGGTCCCCTGAGGTCTTCGAAGAGCAATCCCTGAGCACAGAGTCAGGAGTAAGCACACAGCCAGCAATAGCCTCTAAGCACCACTGCATGTAGCCCCAAAATAAAATCAAGAGCAAACAAAAGCAGGATGGGGACACACACACACACACACACACACACACACACACACACACACACACACACACACTTTGCTGAGCTTTCTGCTTTAACGTATTTTTTCTGCTGAGAGTCGCAGAAGAGATTGTTCAGTAGGACGCTCCGGGAGAATGGGTGGACAGTCGGGGGCTGTCGCTTCCGATCCTGCAGCTTCACCCAGAGGTGCCACTGCATCTTCTGACACACCGGCCTGGTCACTCCCAGCTGTGGCGGGTTCCTCGTTTGCATGGGTGTTGCCCATTTCCTTCCTTCCCTCGTGCCCCGCCCTGCTCCGCGCTCTGCTCCCTACATCCTCAGGCTTCCAGGCCAGTTGCTCGGAACCGCAGGCTTCCAGGCAGGGTGTGTGCAAATGCTGCCTTATGGCCTGGATAGAGAAAGTGACAGAGGAGGTTTTGCCTTTGCAGCTGCTGTGACATCCGGGGCTCACATCCTTGACTGTGGTGTCCAGTTGGGGACCACACAAGCTTGGGCATGGTGCCACGGAGCGCTCACACTGGTTTCTATTGCTTAGGGGAGGAAGTGGCTGAGACTGCTTTATGTGGGCTAAACTGGAGGCCAGTGGTCAGCGCTGGGGCGGGGAGTAAGTGAACAGTTTCCTCTACTCTGTGAGGTAGCCTGGGCTCGAGTCCATCTGATTTCAAACTAAGAAAGGGACAGAACGTTAGAAAATTACAAGGGAAACCAGTGTTTGTGTGGGCTTCAGGAATCCGTGAAAACATCATTGCCTTCTCAGCTGCAGACTTCATTAGTCCAAATATCTGATGTGCTTTGTTTAGCATTCTTAGTCTTTGCTTCTTTGATTTTTTTATTTCCAAAATTATGCAAATGGCGGGCTAGAGAGATGGAACCAGAGGTACCAAAGTTGGTCCCTTGAGCACTGCGGGTGTGGTGGTAGAAAACAAACTCCCCAAATTAAAATAATCACTTAATAGATGTTTTCCGTGAGGAATTTCCAAGTTTGAGTATACTCGGGTGAAAGGGACCTTGCGGTCTGCAGTGGGAGTGAAGTGAGTCACGAGAGCCGGGAAGATGGTGCTGATGGTTGGGGGTGCTTAGCTGCAGCAGGAGCTTTGGGAGGATGAAAGTCTCTGGGACCAGCTGCCGTTGGTCCAGAGGCTTGGAAACAGTCGGTCTTGGAACACTTAAGGAAGACAGCAACTGTTTATGGTGTAGGCTGTGGTGAGTTGGGGACCGTGTGGGAGACAATCCTGTTGTGTTGCCCTATGCTGATGGCTTTCAACATCTTTGGGAAACTGAAGCTGTCCTTAACATCAAAAAAGAGAACCAAAAATGGGAAGAGAGAATATATGGAAATTTTGAGCATGTGTTAAAGGATGCCAATGTATGAGTGGTGCATTAAAATTTTTTAAGTCAAAAGTGTTAGATTTTGCGTTTGCTGGAGTCTGTAAGAATCCATTTTAAGGGCTGTGGGGTAGATGACCTTTATTTTGAATGTATAAGCCTTAGGATGTTATTCGCATCAATAATAACAATGTCTTGACCTGGAATAGTGACACATACTTGTTTGTTGTAGGTGTTTGCAGGGGCCGGAGCAGTAGCACAACGGGTAGGGCATTTGCCTGGCCTGTGTCCAACCACATCCCATAAGGATCCCATAAGGTCCCCTGAGTACTGCCAGGAGTGATTCCTGAGTGCAGAGCCAGGAGTAACCCCTGAGCATTGCCGGGTGTGACCCAAAAAACAAAAAAACAAAAAGAAAAAAAAAACATGAAAACAAAGTTGTGTTTGTGGGTGAAGTGCCAGACAGTCTGAACATAGACTAGCCTTACTACCCAGAGGTGCATTTAATAATTAGCAATTCAAATAAATAATACATTCTTGTTCATTTAAGTCGCTAAGCAAGTTACTGTTTTCCCTCAAATTTTGTCTCCAAGCATAAGGTACCTGTGAAATTACTCCACAGTTTGTTTTGCTTGAACATGAAAGCAACTTGCCTGTTCTTGTATGTAGCTCCAAGTGCTGGTGAGAGAATTCGTGAATGGCATTAATTAGCGGCAGAACTAGCCTGTAGGCGCTGAAGACTCTAACTCCTGTCCCCTTCTTGTTTTACAGCTCGGTTCATCCTCTTCTGTGCCTTTCACATCTATTTTCTCTCAGCTTTTTATGACCGTGGTGGTTCCCCTCATTATCGGACAGGTAAGGTGACTAATTCTCTCTGCACTTTACAGGCATGATTGTGGGTTTCATGTAACAGCCAGAAAATGCAGAGAAGGAACGGAAGTGAGAGCGAAATGAAAATGCTAAGACTACAACACAAGGTTTTGTCGGTCCCCAAATTCTTTTGGTTTTATTCCTAGTTGTCTGCTTTGTATGAAGCTTTTTATATGGCTGTCCATACAGAATCTTGATTTTTTTTTTATTTATTATCTGTTCACAGCTAAGTAATTAGCTCAAAGTCATTTCTGGGGATCATTACTTTAGTCTACAACTTCCAACAAGATCTCGGCATTACCTGACCTTATTAGGAGCTAGTGTGTCATTGGACAGTAGCAGTTAGGCTTTTGGTTATGTCTTTGATTAACCTGTTAGCTTTTTTTTTTGAGGGGTGCCCACATCCAGCAATGCTCAGGGGTTCAGGGGTTACTCATAACTTTGTACTCAAGAATTACTCCTGATGGTGCATGGGGGACCATATGGGATGCCGGGGGATTGAAATCAGGTCAGCCCCACGCCAGGCAAGTGCCCTACCCACTCTACTAGTGCTCCGGCCCTAAAAGTAGGACAGTTAATTTAATTCATTGTCTCAATCCTACTCATTCTTAAAATCCTAGAAAGTGTGGTTTCCTTTATCACTCATAGTGGACTAAGAAGAAAGTCTTCAAGTTAATAATGAACATAGAATCACAAGCACGCCAATTCCAGAACAAAGTAGGTATCTCTGAGTCATGGGTAGTCACAGGACTGAAACACGGACTTTAATGTGCCACGAAGAAGAGTCAGGCTCAGGAAAGGGGGTGTTAAGAGGCCCGGAGCACAGGGGTTGATCCAGATCAACTGGACCCCAGATTTAGTTGTATCTTTTATTTGCAGTGTCACCTTGGACAAGTGACTTAATCCCCCTCACCCTGGGCTCATCAACTGTTAAATCATATCATAGGATGATCTCAGAGGATTGTCGTGTGGATTGAACAAGGCCTGGAAAGTGCAGGAGGAGGAGCAGAGCTGCTCGGGGCTGGCTCCTGTGTTATAGACACTCCCCACAGGTGTGGCTGGGGAAGCAGATGGGAAGGGCACGGATCCGACCCAGGTCCACTGTGGTCCAGGCATGCGCCACCTGCTGTCCTACATCACTCTGGGCCCCGTGCAGAGTCTCTAAGAAGCTTCTCACCAGCTCATCTCTACTTTTTCTCCCCAAGAGAGAATCCTGGGGTATCACTAGCATAGTGTGTTAATGGAGCTGAGTCCAGGCTTGTTTCCTGTACAGGATTAAACATTTCTGCACGGCAAAGAGGTCTGGAGAGACGCGCACAACCTGGGCTCTTAACTGATGAGGCACGTGTGGGGGAAAAGAATGGCCTGAACTAAGAAAAGATGGGATTTCTCTGGGGCCAGAGAGATGTCCAGTGGCGAAGGCGTTTGCCCTGAAAGTGTCAGGCGACCCCAGTGTGATCCCCAGCACCATATATGGTTCCCCAAGTAGTTCCAGTAGTGACCCCTGAGCACAGAACCAGAAATAGCCCCCAGACAGCCACTGGATATGACCCTCCCACCCCCTACCCTCTACCCACCCAAATAAGACTTCCTAGAGCAGAGTACCTCTTTGGGGTGTATCAACCCAGATTGGCCCACTGCTTCATGAACCATTTTCACACTTTTCTAAAGACACATTGCAAAAAAGCACTGCTCTGTGGAATTAATTTTTAGAGGGAGCTGTGACAGGTGTGTGGAGCCTGGCAGGGTGGTTTAAGTGGTTTGTCAAAAAAGGAGACCAGGAATAGGGGAAGACAATTCATTTCTCTGACGGCTGTGTATGATGTTGCTGGTTCATCTGCCCATTTCCCGACTTCCTAGTTGTTTCCTGTAGCAAGTAGCCAGCATTCAACCCTGATGTGTGTAGAGGGACTGGCCTGTTGGCTGGGGATGAGGTACCCCAGAGCCCTGCTCCTCAACCCGAGAACCTGCTCCTCGCCACTTGGAGAGTCCTGTCCAGCCCCATGATGAGACTCTGAGTACTTGGTAGATACGGAAGAAACTATTAGATTCAGTCCCACTACAGTTTGGAAAGTTGATTAACCATGAAAATTTTGCCTTCAGTTTTAAACAATGTTAAGCCATAGTACAGTGGGGAGGGCATTTGCTTTGCTGACCTAGGTTTAATCTCTGGCATCCCATATGGTCCTCTGAGTACCACCAGAAGTAATTCCTGAGTGCAGAGCCAGGAGTAACCTCTGAACATCATAGTGTGTGCCCCCCCAAAAAAAAAAACCATAAAAACCAACATATTTTATGTATTTATTTGTTTGTTTGTTTGTTTTGCATTTTGGGCCACACTCGGCAATGCTCAGGAATTACTCCTGGCTCTGCACTCAGGAATTATTCCTGGTGGTGCTCTGAGGACCATATGGGATGCTGTGGATCGAACCGGGTTCGAGCCGCATGCAAGGCAAACAACCTTCCCACTGTGCTATGGCTCGGGCCCCAAAACCACCATATTTTAATAAGTAGAGCAGTAACTTTATTCCCAGGATCTACTTTCCAAAATTAACCCAAGTTTGGGGGTCCAAAGAGCTCGAGTCCATCTATAGCAGTGCATTGCCCCCACACTTCCCCCATGGGCACCCCCCCAAGCATGAAGCTCAAGGGAGTCGCCCTTGAGCGTCCTGTGTGTGAGTCCCACACCAAGAAGCACCAAAGGTATCACCATTGATCTTCACATAACCAGCTGTCCCAGCCCACCCGGCGCCAGCCTCTCAGCTTGCTGCCCGGACTCCCTCTTGAGTCCTGCCTTTTATTTTACGGAAGAGCCCTTCAGAGTGGACAGGATTTATGCCACAGCCATGCATTCAGAAGTTCACAAGAGCATCATTTGTTTTGTACTTGAGTGACTGCGAAGGGACCCCATTGTGGATTCAGCCTTTCCCGTGGCAGAGTCGGAGATGACAGGACCCCATCAGCTTTGTGAGGAGAAGTTCCCTGACCTCATTATTGCTAATGGATCATGGTAATTCAGCCTGTTGTGAAATATCATGTCCAATTATGCAGGATAATGAGTGACTCAAAATTTAATATGTCTCAACGATCGTCCTTATTAGAAGATTTCGTCAACATCTTTCAAAAAGCGCAAAGGTTTTTAAATAGGATGGTTGCTTTTCTATACCAAGGAAAGTTTCCACCAATCTACAGACGTCCAGGTTTCAAATATCTGATTTGATATTAAATAAAAGGGAAAATTGCTCTGTAACTTTCTATTTCACAGATGCTTTCATAGAAAAGTTAGAACAGGTTTATTCATTTTTAAGTGTTAATTCAAGAATTCTGAAAGCCTGCAAATGGCATTTGTCTTTTGGATTCACAAAAACTCAAGATATTCAGGGTTTGAATTATTTAAACTCCCACAACACATGCACGTTTGCTTTTCAAGCATGAGTTATAATTTAATTAAAAACTTCTGGTGCATTGCTAGCACTTTAAATATTAATATGTTTCATGGATCACTTTCGATTATCTACCGTCCTAAAGTTCTTGAAGATGTCAGATTTTTAAGATTCCCAAAGTTGCACTTGGAATTATCTGTTGAGGCAAAGGGGACTGTGATAATTACACACATCCATTAGGATCAGCAGAGGAGATAAACTTGGGGGAGACTTAATGGGCATGTCTCAGTGACAGGTAGCAAAGAACATTTGGCATGATTAAGGATGCCTTTGAAGGCGGCGGAAAATTCGCTCTCATTATGGTCAACCAGGGAAGTTGCGAGCCCACTCGACATTCCCCAGAAGAAGAGCAGTGTGCCGGGACGCTCTCAAGTCCCCTGTGGCCATCACCGAGAAACAAGGCTGCTTCATGTCTCTCTGTTGTCAGAGTCACTTTCCCTTGCCCCACTCCTCCGCTTTCTGCAAAGAGGCAACCTGTTGTTCTCTGTCTTTCAGATCGTGCGGAGGTACATCAGGGACTGGCTGGAGAGGAGGAAGCCGCCCTTTGGCGCCGTGAGCAGCTGCGTGCTCCTCATGATCATCTACACCACGTTCTGTGACACCTTCGCCAACCCCAATATCGACCTGGACACCTTCAGCCTTATCATCATCCTCTTCATCAGTAAGTGGCCATTGGGGTTCTTTGGCTTGCTCTTGGCAGAGCCTAGCAGCTGGCATGTTCTGTATTCACGTGGACAGTGAGTGTGGTCAGGAAGCACGCGTCCTTTCACATCGTGTAACCTCAGTGACCCTGCTGGGAACAACTCTGTTCTTTAAACGGCTTCATCCCCTTGGTTTTGGGTTGGTTATTTTTTTTAGTGCCTAATTTTATATTTGGGTTACAATGGTCAGTACTGGTAGAAAGAAGCTGTAATATCTGTCGGATTCAAAAGTTCCATTGGACACATGCTTCACCCATTTATCTTACTCTAACTTGAAGCTGATCTTACCCTTTATTATGAATTAAAGGTAACATTTATAATATAGGATGCTTTGATTTTGTAAGTATGATGGTTGGTTGCAATGGCGCTATTTGCATTATCTTTTCTATTAAAATATATCCAAGTGCTGTTGCTTTAAGAGAGTAAAATAAATGTACATAATTCTCAAGGCTCAAAAATCATCCTTTGGGGGCTGGAGCAAAAGTGCATCCAGTCAGTAGGGTGCTTGTCTTGTATGCAGCCAATGCAGGTTTAGTCACCAGCATCCCATCTGATCTCTGAGCACTGCCAGGCTTGGTTCCTGAGTGCAGAGCCAGGTGTAAGCTCTGAGTATCACCAGTGTGGCCCAAAAACCAACAAATTAATTAATACTTTTTTTAATCCTTTGTTCTATTTATCTTGTCATACCAAACCCAGCTTTTGCTCATTGTAATGAAGGAAAAATGTTATATGTTAGACTGTTAGCATGAGTTGGGGCCGGAAAGACAGTATAGGGGTTGGGTCATGTGCCTTATATGTAGCCAACCCGGCTTTGATCTCTGGCACCCTGTGGTCCCCCAGACACCGCTGATTGGAACTTGGAAGCTCCTGGACATAGCCAGGGTGTTGGGGTAGCCCTGGGCCCTCGGGCTCCTGATGTATCACACCCTCAGGCCCTTGCATTGAGTCACCAGCCTGAAGGCTGAAAATCACCCAAAAGGACCTGTGGGCCCTGAGCACCCCTTGGAAGACCCCAAAATCATTCTTTAGGAAAATGTGCATTAACTGGGCCAGAGCGATAGCCCAGCGGGTAGGGCGTTTGCCTTGCACGCGGCAGGCCTATGCCGGCCTGGGTTCAATCCCCGGCATCCCATATGGTCCCCGAGCACCGCCAGGAGTAATTCCTGAGTGCAGAGCCAAGAGTAACCCCCTGAGCATTGCCGGGTGTAACCCAAAAAGGCAAAAAAAAAAAAAAAGAAAAAATGTGCATTAACCCAAAGTACATATGTATGCAATCACATTTGTGCTGTTTGTCATAAATATGAACAGTGCTAGTCAGTTCTTTCTAAAGTGAAAGAATTAAAAGAGCTGCATTTAGAATCCAAGGGGTTGTTAGATTTGCCCTGCGAGGCGTTTACGAGTGGAGACACTATCAGGAAGAATGGGTTAGACCCGCTCCTTCCTTGACAGCGACAGCTTCGGCAGTGTGTGTCTGCAGGGTTTATTTGCTGGCTCTGGGGTTTGCGGCCCTCTTTGTCCCAGGCTGACTGAAGCACACCAGTGACTATGCTGCAAAGTTGGCTTCCCTGGCACTAATCGAAAGTCAATCTCTTTTTTTTTTCTTCTTCTTCAGTATTTTCTATTCAGCTGAGTTTTATGCTCTTAACCTTCATCTTCTCAACCAGGTAAGTGATTTGGCATCTCTTGTTGCTCGTTGTCTGTAGGGAGATTAACGCTCTTTTCCCTGGCTTCTGTGCCACTGCACTGTTGCTATCTCCCCAGCCTCCCTGACCTTTGCATCTGCTTCCTGCCACCCCCAAATGGTAGTGGTCACCAAAGGCTCTGTCCTTGGCCCCAGTCTCTGCCTTTCACTGTCCCAGCCTCCTCTGTCCTGCTGTCTGAAGCTGTTGCTTCCTTCTGGAGGATCAAGCCGACCCTTCCTGCTGGAGGATAAGCCAACCCTTCCTGCTGGAGGATCAAGCTGACCCTTCCTTGCCACTGTTTACGTGCCTGCCAGAACCTTCTCAATCCTACCATAATTCCTTTATCTCACCTGTCTTAGAAAGGCCCTAATTTCAGAGTCAATGGGGTTCATACCCCTTCCCCACATTCCTGCCCCTCCCCCAAGCACAGCTTCTTGCTCTTGTTTCTAGAACCACCATCCCACAGAGTTCCTTAGACGTTTTTTGTTTGTTTTGTTTGTTTGCTTTTTGGGTCACACCCTACAATACTCAGGGATTACTCCTGGCCCAGCACTCAGGAATTACTCTTGGTGGTGCTTGGGACCTTATGGGATGTCAGGGATCAAACCCGGTTTGGCTGTTTGCAAGGCAAATGCCCTACCCGCTGTGCTATCGCTCCAACCCCTGTATTTTAACAATAATCTCGATCCTACACCTGGAACATTTCACATTCCTGGTCTAGACTTTTGCTGCCTCTTTTCTCCCTGGGCAGTTCCCGAATGTCTAACTGATCTCTTTGTTTCTATGCATTTCTTCACCAGTTCATTTCTGAACTTTTCTCCTCTTCGCACGCATTTTGCACTGCTTCAAATAGTTGAGTATTTTCCCAATAACTTAGATAATAGCTCTCCTGTTTGGAGAGTTTCAGTGGTTTTCACGGCCTACAGAGGGCAGTTCATCTAGGGGAGAGGGGTGAAGTACGACTCCAGCCTGTTTTCCCGTCTTGAAACCGTGCTCACATTCACGCATTCTTACCTTTAGGTCAGAGCGAGGTCTCAGCCTCAGCTGTTCCTAGAGAAACCTCACGCTTCCTCTTTTCTGGCATTCTTTAAGCTGCCCCCGTGTCTTGATTCGAATCTACATCCTAGACCGTCTTTCCTGTTCTTCCTCGTAAAGGACCTTCAAGCCGTGCTCTGTAGTCAGCAGGGAGTCCCTGAGCTTTAGGTTTGAGACTTACCCTGGAGAGTGCCACCACTCAGAGGTCGTTCTGGGCTGGTGCTGCATGAGTTCATGGACGAGCGAAGTGCCTGGTAACTGTGCCCTTGGAGTGCCATGGTTAGCGTAGTGGAGTCACAGTAGCCGGCACTTCCACAGACAGGGACAGAGGCAGACATCATGGAAGAGAGGAGAATGGATTTGAGTGATAAACAGTGGTTAATTATTTAGTGATTACAGAGATGGGGCTTGGTGGGAGAAGGAACCACACAAATGTGTACACACACACATACACACACGCACATGCTTACACACAGCATGCGAATTGTGGGATATCGGAATAGGGGAATATTAAAACCAATGGTAGTAAGTGGAAGTGCTTCCCTTGGGCCCATGGTCTAAGACCCTAAATGCCATTTGCTGACCATGAGCACCTCCCAGAAAGGGGCCTGGGCTGTTTCTGAGACTGGAACTAATGTCTGCCAGTGTATGTCCAGATCTCCCCTTAGGAGCTTGGCTCTGACACCTGAGGAGAGCTTTCCAGCTGATTGTAAACAATCTTAAACACTTATTGGCTGATGTCACTGGAAGCATCCCCCCACTTGTGGTTGCGGTTTTGGAAGAGTGAAGTGTGGAGCCATTAAGTCAGAATGAAAATGGGGCTTCCCTGGGCCAAGCAGGAGCTATTTCCAAGTAATGTTTGTAAATGGCTTATTAGGTTACTTGAGAAAAGCCATTTTGGGAATCAGGCCTGCCGGTCCTATCAGACGGGGCATATATATAAACCTCCCATCCCAGAGTGAAGGATAAAGCACAGCATAGCCACTACTGCAGTAGCAGAGTAGGGGGGAGAAGGGGCCGTCATGATTAGATGAATTAAAACCAAGAACATTCCATTCCCGCTTGGACTTGACTTGCACAAGTCCTGCGTTTGGGTCCCTTCTCTTCTGCCTTCACTGCAGCTCTGTCACGGTTCAGGCGTGCCTGCTCCATGGTCAGGTGTGCACGTTATTTAATCAACAGCAGAAAATGGAGCAGCTGTAATGACTCCTGGGCAGCGGTGACATGGCCCACCCATAATCCATTAAAGCTGGGGGTTTCCAGTTGGATATCATTTAGTCATTGGTTTTGCATCTGTATTTTTTTAACGTGGCGAGACCCTCGTGGTCCCTGAGAATTTGACTGGAGGGATGAGAGATGCGGCGTCTGTTGCACACCCCCCCCCCCCACCTCAATCCCAGGAGTGTGCTGAAGAGTGCATGTGATTGTTTTGCAGAAGCAGGACAGAAGAGACCGTGGTCCCTGGAGGTCTATTTGCCATTTTGCTCATAATGACCCACACTTAGAGTTTTGCTTAGTGACTTACCTCAACTCGTCATCATCTTTTATTAATAACCCAAATTAGAGGTAAATAGTATCGACTCCATTCCATTTGACATTCCCAAAAGCCTTGACCCTTCTTTTTGTCAAGTGCCGAGGCACTATTTCAGTTACTTTTAAGACTTTTCGCTCGTGTTTTGGTGGGGGCATTTGTAGACACATTCTTCTGGGTTCTTGGGTTCACACACAACCAAACAGTACCATTCATACCAAAAGCGTACTCTGAGACCCGCTGGGGTCCGACTGTGCTGAGTTTCCTTTCTTTTCCCACTATTTGTTCCTCTTAGATAGAATGAAATTTGCTCATATTTTTCTCTACCAATTTGGTAAGAAACTAATCCAGATATAGGGAGAGACAAAAAAATGTCAGCATGGAAATCAGCCTGATTTATTTTTATTGAGAATGCCACAGGCCAAGGAAATCTAGGATAGACCAAGAGAGGCCAAGGCTAGAACACCACCCCTCCCCTCAACCACCCTTTTGACATGGTTTTTATTTCTAAACTTATTTGACCCATCCCCTTGCCAGTCTAGTATCTCGCATGCGAACTCCTTTTAAAATACATTTGAGAGTTATTATTCTTTTATCTCTGCTAAATAGTGCCAGGGTTAAAAATCCCAACTCTGGAGTCAGGCAGACTTGAGCTCCATCCATTTATAATGCCTTAGTAATTGTTGTTATTTTCCTCATCTATAAGATGAAGTTACATTTTTTAGTGTTAAACATCTGAGAACAAAGAAAGCAGGGCAGAGAGATAATACAGCGGGTAGGGCATTTGTCTTGTATGCGCCAACCCAGATTGATCCCCAGTATCTCATATGATCCCCAAAGCCCATCCAGGAATAATTTATGATAGAGTAGAGCCAGAAGTAAGCTCTGAGCACCGCCAAGAGTGGCCCAAACAACAACCAACAACAACAACCACAAACCCCCACAAAACAAAATAAACCCTTAAGTAAAGAAAAGGAAGAAAACAACTAGACCAATGCTCGTATTGGGCCTTTTCGTCCTTCTCAGAACATCTTCAGCCAAGCCCCTTCCCTCAGCTTCTCCACAGAACCTGGGCTGGGGTGTGATTTGGAGGGCAGGAGAGACCCATGAGGCAACTGAGTCACAGAGCTCTAACTCAGTAGTGTCAGAGCTGAAGACGAATGAGGCTGTCCTCTAAACCAAGCCAAGAGGAAACCCGGGTCCAGCAGTGAGCGTAGGAGAGCAAAGGACAGGGACGTCTCTTCCTCTGAAGCAGTGGCCTCAGTAGAACATTCTCTGAGGAGCGTTCCTGTTCCGCATTCTGTGATTCCACGACTAAAACCTTCTGACGTGTTTTCCCTCTGTGGGTACTGCCAAGGAAGGCGAAATAAATATTATGTGGAATGCATTGATTGAAAGGTTTGTAAGAGAATAAAAAAGACCAGTGGGAAGCTAAGGAAATCAACCCCTCCAGGGAAGCCCAAGTGATCAAAAGGATTATACAAAAACAGGATAAAAGGAAAATCAATATTAAAAAGTTAGAGAATAAATAGTAATGCGATTCCTTTCAAGAAGGCAAGCAGACACAATAGACATGTGAGTCGCCGAAAGTAATTACAGTCTTTACCACTTACGCATAGCTCACAGGATGCTGCCTGTCACCCTGATTCTGCCATTGGCCCCTCCGTCCCCCTGCCCTGATAGACGGGCTAAGTCGGCTCTGTGTTAGTGGAACACTGCTGTGACCTTTCCCCTTCCATGACCTGACCTTCCTCTCCACAGATACGGCTTTAGTGTCCGGAGAGCTCCAGGGCAGTGTCCAGCTCCAGTTAAGTTTAGTGTCCAGCTCCAGTTAAGCCATGTAGCTCAGAGTGGGCCTGGTTTCCTTCTCCACACCTGAAAAGAGCCCACAAGTGGGTCCTTCTGTGGTCTTTCCGCACATTCTGGGCTGACCACGCCAGTTCAGTCGGCCTTCTTGGCCAGAGAGATTTGTGTACCTTCAAGCTGCTCAGAAAAGGGCGAGCTCCTAGGAGTGTGTCGTTAGACCTCTTGGAAGAAAACCAAGCTGTTGCTCCAGGGCCGGAAAGGCCTTTGTGTTATTTATGCTGCAAGCGCCTCTGGAGCGGGAGCCCCCAAACAGAGCGGGAGCCCCCCAAACAGAGCGGGAGCCCCAAAAGCGGGAGGCGGCTAGTTCTCTCCTGTCAGCCCATACCCACGGGCTGAGGAAGGGAGAACGCGTGTTCACTCCCGCACAGGTCCTTCATGCTCTTGCTGCAGACTCGCGTGTTCCCAACCTGTCTCCGCCACACGTTCTCCCTTCCTCAGGCCCTGGGTCTCACTGCCGCCTCAGTCTCTCAGTGGAGGAGTGAAGCGCCTCAGGCTTCACAAAAGAAGGAAAGCTCCCGACGAAGAGGGCCTTCGTTTTCCTGTTCCCTGACTGGAATGGCCCATATTTTTCACTCTGGTGCATTCTCTTGCTTCCCGCCTCCACAGACTGTAGGGAAGCGCTTCTCTCAGACTAAGCCTGCAGGCTTGTTCTCTCAGGGTCTCTGAGGATCTGGTTTCCTCAGTGAGTTGGCTTTGCTGCCCCACCTTCTCCCTCCCTCACCTGCATCCCCATACAGATGGCCTCCCCTTCCTCTCACCAGCTCTCCTGCCATCAGTCCTCATCCCATGCTGCAGATCCGCCACCCCTGGAAATCCACTCTGGGCTCCCGGCACCTTGAGCCAACCCTTCCACTGACACCCCCTCGGATCACCTCCTTGCTCAGTTTCTAATTTCTCTTTGTTCTGCTTTTCCCAAAGCATCACAAGCAATAAAAGCAGCCAAAAAAAAAAAAATACTAAACATTTGCCTTGTGCCAAATTCCTACCCAACATTAGCATTTTTCCTCACAGTGACCTGAAGCGGATAGAATTTTTTTTTAATTTTTATTTTTACAAGTACAAAGATTTACAATTAAAAAGTTCATATTTGGGTTTTGGTCATACAGTGTTCCAGCACCCATCCCGCCACCAGTGCCCATCTCCCACCACCAACGTCCCGGTTCCCTCCCCCCTCCCCAGCCCTCCTCCATGGCAGGTTCTTTATTTCTTTCCCTTTCTCTCTCTTTCTCTTTTCCTTCCCCTCCAGACTATGGATTACAGAACATACATTAAAGGGTTGTCATGTGTATCTTTTTGCCTCCATTTAATGCTCAGTTCTAGGTTGGCATTAGTACCCTCAACAATTGTTAGCACACTGTTCCATTTTCTGTCTTACCTAGCCTCTTACTCCCCACGTTGTGATAATTTCCACCTTTGACAAGACCTCCTGATATATGTTTCACTTGACCTTGGATATTGGTATCATAATATGTACATATATATTTATGTTATGCAGATACATATGGGACTACATGAAACTAAAAAGCTTCTGCACCTCAAAAGAAACAGTGACTAAGATACAAAAGCAGTCCACAGAATGGGAAAGAATATTCACCCAATACCCATCTGATAAGGGGTTAATATCCAGGATATATCAGGCACTGGTAGAACTTTACAAGAAGAAAACAAACAACCCCATCAAAAAATGGGGAGAAGAAATGAACAGAATTTTTTTTTAACCAGACAAAGTGGATGGTTTTAGGCGCAGGTGTGTTTGCTCTTAGGTGACTGGGAGGGACAGCCCCACCCAGTTCACGGCCATGGGCCCTCTTCCGCATTCAGC
This sequence comes from Cryptotis parvus, assembly GCA_021461705.1. NCBI lineage: Eukaryota > Metazoa > Chordata > Mammalia > Eulipotyphla > Soricidae > Cryptotis > Cryptotis parvus. The sequence goes on along the minus strand of JAJIBD010007213.1, from coordinate 38,048 downwards.
TCTCTGGGCCCCTCCTGCCCTCATGGTTCTGCGCCCTTCTGGCTGTTCCACACTGTCTTCCTCCGGCCCTCCTGGTTCTGCGCCCTGCAGGCTGTTCCACGCTCTCTTCTCCACAGAAACAGGTCTGCTGCTTTCTGCTGCCCTCCGGCCTTCTCTGGTTCCCCTTCACCTTTCCATGTCCTCAGCCCTGGCCGCAAGCCTGTGTACAAGCCAACCTGAAGAGTCTCACGTGCTCCTCATCCCTTACCTAAACTCACATCTGCGCTTCCTCAACCTGCTTCTAAAGCCAGCTCGGTGGCTTTTCTCAAGGTTCTCCATATGGCCCGCCGCTGGCACCCTCCTCGCCTGCCGGCTGGGGCTACCCCTCTCCTCTGGTGCCAAGCCTTCCCATCCTCTCTCCTCCCTTCCCTCCCACTTCCTTTGTGTCCTCCGTCTGTCTCTCCTTTCCTGTCTCTCTCCCTCCTTCTCTCCCTCTTCACCTCCTCTCTCTCCCCTCCCTCTCCCCCTCTTCCCTTCCCTCTTCCCTCTCTCTCCCTCTTCCCCTCTCTCTCTCTCCTCTTCCCTCCCTTCCTCTCTCTTCCTCTCCCTCTCTTCCTCTTCCTGTACTTTCCCTCTCTCTCCTCTCCCTCTTCCCTTTCCAGAACTTTCCTCCTCTCTTTACTCCTCTCCCTCTCCTCCTCTCCTCCTTTATCTTTACTCCTCTCACCGTCGCCTTTACAGAACTTTTGCATAACTCCTGCCACATGAACAAGATGGAAAAAGAGAGGAGTATGCCCTAAAGTGTGAGAGTGTCCCAGAGAGGTGGTTTTACACAACTGAAGTGTATTCACATCTGCAGAGAATCCTTATATGAAAGACCCTGAAAAAAATTAGATTTGGAAAATTGTTATCAGCAAAAGGCACCCCCAAAAAAACAGAAAAAATTTTAATTTGTAAAGAAGGATCCAGAGGACCAGAGCGATGCAGTACAGCAGCGAAGGCACTATTGGCTTGCACACAGCCAACCAAGGTTTGTCCCCACCATCCTAAATGGTTCCGAGTCCCTCCAGGAGTGATCCCTGAGCACTCCCAGGTGTGGCCCCAAAAGAACCAAAAAACCAAAACAAAGAAAGCTCAGACAGTTAAAAGACTGTTTAAACAGGCAAAGGGCAATGTATATCTTCCCTGGCATATATGCAGAGAAGGTGTCTAACAGACTCACCCAACAGTGAGTATATGGTGTGCAGTTTATTTAGGGGAGAGTTTCTCTAAATGCAAACTGCAAATGAGGATATTACTAGAGAGAATCTCTGTGATTAGACATGCTTAAAAATCGGGCAGCTTATTCTATCTGCAACTCCAGCCCACGTGGACAAGTGCTAGGAAATATTTTCGTTTGCTCACACATTCGTGAGAGTTCAGAGTGAGGAATGAATAGACTCATTACACCTTCCAACCCCGGTTCTGCGGGAAGGATCGTTTCTAACCTAGTAAGGACACAATGCCAATAATCACATTTCTAACCTCTGTGACTTCTCTAAATCTTTATGTTCTAAAATAGGAAAGATAAATTTATATTCACCAGCACTGACCCTCTCTAGAACATTGAATGAATTTTGCCTAAATTAAAAAGTTGTATGTGTAAGATGTCATCTTAACACTAAACCATAGCCATTCAAAGCGTAGGTACAGGATGCTGGTCTAAATTCAGTCCTGGTTTTGTCATGTCATGGTGGCAGAGCTCTGGGTCAGTGATGTGGCTTCTGTTCACCTCAGTTTTCTTATCTGTAGCTAGGTCTGCTGTTTCTCTGACCACGAAGTTTTTATTGTCATATGCAAAGACTTCAAAGAATCTCTGCTCCGTAAATGAAATTATATAAATTATATACATACGTACATATGTCATGTATATACATGTATGTATACATATTGCATATCGTATTATGCATGTATACATATTATATACATATATGCATGTATATACATATATGTATGTATGCATGCATATGTATGTATATAATGTGCATATGCATATATATGTATGTATATATGTATATACATACATATATGTACATGCATACATATATAATGAGATGTATATACATGTACCTATATACATACATGTAGGTACATGTATATACATCTCATTATATATATATATTATATATACATGTTTGTTCTAAATTATAGGATGTTATGGGGTGTGTTGTTCATACCCCACATACCTAAAAGATAAATGTTTGCTGCAGAGGAAATATTACTCCTTGAGGGAGACATCTTTTTGGATTTACAGTCACACTTCCAAATGACAGGTTAATACCAAGATATGACCTTGACTTAATTAAGAGCAATACTTACTGCCTGATTCTCAGAAATTCCTGCCCCTTTGCAATCTAACAGACCTCCTCACCAAAATTTGGAAAATGACTCCTTCATTTGGGTAAATGTCTCAGAAATAGTTCCCTCAGGTATTTTTCGGAAATATTCCAGTCCTTGTAGGCAGAGCACTGTGTCTGTCACCAAGAGTGACCAACGAGGCGTTAATCTGGAGGTGGGCCCTCATTGACTCAGGATGTTGCTTAGGCTTTTGTCATATGAGTATTTTATATTTAACAAAGTGAATACTGTGTTTGTCCCTAGGAATAACTTCGGGTTTCACACCAGCAGATACTGTGGCTATCATTTTCTGTTCTACGCACAAATCCCTCACCTTGGGTAAGTGACTCACAGCGTTCAGAAGCTTCCGTTTACCCTGAGACAGCCGACAATGCTAAGGCGCTCTTCAGAATCAGTGGATCAGGTTGTCATCCACATCCACTCCTTTCCACGACAACCAGCAGCAAAGTTAGGGTGGGCCATTGTTTGCAAGTGTCTTCATTTGGTTGAATTACTGTTTTTGAGGACCTAAGTGTTATGACATAGGATTTATCTTCGTTTTAAATCATGATTTTTTTACTTTTACTAAAGTTCTTCCATGTGGCCAGGACGAGGAGGAGGGACAGATTGGGACTGATCATAACATTTAGGTCCTCCTGGGGAAAAACAAGAAAAGAAAAAACTGGCAAAAACTTAGTCTTAAAAGCTCTTAAATTGACCCTTGTAAATGGTGACTTCTTTTCTGGAATCTTGACACAAGTCAGGAATTATAGTGACACTCTCATTTGATACTGACATTATTTTGGAGCCTGTCTCAAACTCTGACATTATGTCTATAAAGGAACATCATTTAGTTATGAGTTTAGTGTATAAACTCATATACACTAAACTCATTCGGAAATAAGTCATTCAGAAATGGATAAAAATTGGTCAAGACAAGTCCTAATGCTTTATCTATAGGGGCATTAGCTCCACAACCTGCCCAGGTATCTGGAACCCATGTTTTTGTCTTCATTGAAAAGCAGTAAGTAGTCGGAAGCATCCTTGAAAGGATGTCAGTCCCTGGGGCCATGGTCAAGGTGGTAAGAATGCAAATGGAAGCCCCTTTGCAGTTTGGTCCATCACTTCCTGCAGTGAGGAATCATGACATCCTTGTGCTGCTCATGTTAAAGAAAGGCCACCTGTAAACAGAAAACAAAGGTCGTTCACAATGCTTTCATTTGTCTGATAGTTTATGGTTTGAAAATGAAGTTGGTATATTGGGCCAAGTCTTTAGGAATCGGTTATGTAAGAGAGAGGAGGGGATGGAGTGAGAGAGAAAGAAAAGGTGTGTATGTGTTTGTGTGTGTATGTATGTGTGTGTAGAGAGAAAGAGAGAGAGAGAGAGAGAGAGAGAGAGAGAGATCTGCTGCCAGGCAGTGCTTGTTCGCTTCTCCTCTTCCTCCTCCTCCTCATCAAACAGGAGCTGAAGGGACCGTAGGAACCACTGTTCCCTGCTGGTTTTCTGACCCAGGACAGATCATCTCACAGCCCTGAACTTGAGCCTTCTCCCAGTCAAATGAGGTCAGAAAGCCCTAGCTTTGTTAGGCAATTGGAAAGGTGAGAACTACAGTTTAAGCATAGTACTTGGCCATGAGAGGTAGTCAGTATGTGGATATGCTAGATGTTAGGTCATTAGTACCTCACAAACAAGCCCAGTCACCCACTAGGGCCTCATGGAGAGCTCACCCTAAACAGCTCTTGTGCTCTCTCACACAGGAAATACTCTAAGTTCTAGCTATTGATAGTTTTTATGAACTAATACTCTAATGGTAGTTATGACTGATTGTAACAGCTCCACTAGCCATGACTTGTAGCTTTTTTTGTTTGGTTGGTTTTGGGTTCGGGGCCATATCTGGTGATGCTCAAGGCATCTGACTCTGTTCTCAGCCATTAGTCTTGACAGTACTCAGGGACCAAATGGGGTGCTGGGGATCAAAACCAGTTGACCACATACAAAGCAAGTGCTGGCTGTCACTCCAGCTCGTGTGTTTCATAGTTTTTCATCCAAGTAGGGGTTAGTTGTGGTCCTCAGAAAAACCCTCTTGCACTTCTTAGCCATATAGTTGTGGTGACATGGTGTCAGCTTGTATCAGGTCTTCTGTAACATAAGGCACTGTGGCCAGGTGACAGAGTACGTGCTGTACGGGTCTGAGACCCTGGGTTCAGTCCCCACCAATGCCCAAGAAAGAGAAGGAAGTGGGAAGGAAGAGAGGGGATGACAGAGAAGGGGGAAGGAAGGAGGGAAGGTAGGAGGGAGAGAGAAAGGGAGGGAAGGAAGGGGGAGGGAGGGGGGGGGGGGGGGGGGGGGGGGGGGGGGGGGGGGGGGGGGGAGGGGAAGGAAGAGGCGGGGGAGGGAGGAGGAGGAAGGAAGAGGAGGGAGGGAGGGGGGGAGGGAGAGAGGGAGGTGGAGGAGAGGGAGGGAAAAGGAAGGAAGGAAGGAAGGAAGGAAGGAAGGAAGGAAGGAAGGAAGGAAGGAAGGAAGGAAGGAAGGAAGGAAGGAAGGAAGGAAGGAAGGGAAGGAGGGAAAGGAAGGAAGGAAGGAAGGAAGGAAGGAGAAGGAAGGAAGGAAGGAAGGAAGGAAGGAAGGGAAGGAAGGAAGGAGAAAGAGGGAGGAAGAAGGAAGGAAGGGGCGGAGAGTGGGTGCCATTTGCCCAGAGTCGGACATCTAAGGACTTTTCGGATACAGGCTGAGCTGCCCCTGGCATGTGTGCCCAATTCTGCCAGTGGCTGTTGAACCCCCTCAGCCCAGGGATGTGCGGAATCAGGAAGATCACAGCCACTAGTGGGTTCCTTTCTCTGTGAGGTCCGTGCTGGGTCAGACCCCTGTAAAGAAATCAAGAGCTTGTGCCCAACTCGCCCTACGGGCAGAGATGTTTTCTAGGAGCAGAATTGCTACCCACGCCATCTGTGTGAATGCGTCTTTTCATTTTTCTCAGTCCCAAAGCTCCTCTGTCATGGACGCTTTCTGGAGGCATCCAGATTAGTGTTTCAGAAAGCAGGGGAAGTTTCAGGTGTCTCAGAAATCAACTCTGACGAAGATGAGATACAGCACTTCCTAACTATCTCTCTCTGGCATTGGGGGTGTATCTCCATCCCTTTTTGCAGTCATCTTCCTTCTGGTGGGTTCTCCCACACACAGGTCAAACAGGATACGTGAGCCTGATGGCACACCCGTCCGTCCTGGCAGTACTTTGTGGGCCCCTGGATTAATGAGCCAACGGTGAGGACCTGCGCTTGGGCAATGCGCTTGGGCCGCCGCCTGCCTGCTCTCTCCCTCCCGGACTCTCCCTTGGCTTTATTGTTCTTGCCTCTGCCCCGACTCCATCCCTCCCTTGTACGTGCACCTACACACTCACTGAATTTGATTCATTGCTTTTATTAGTGCCTTTTGCCATTGATTGATTAGTTCTTCGTATTAGTACTTTTTCTATTGATTGATTGCAGATGAAGTGACTATTTGACCTTTAATTATGAGGCTTCCTATTGAAGATGACATTGAGCTATGGCTTCACGTAATCCATCCGGAAAGCCTGACATGATGCCATTCCCTGGAGTTCGTTCAGGAAGGAAGGGAAGGCCGGAAGGAAGAGCAGCCGCGCACGGCTCATCTAAAAACAATACCGAGGGCTGCTTTGTGGCTCACCCAGAGTCTCAGCTCTGGGTTGGAGGTAATTTGATATTTGGCCAAGACAGCCTCCCTGGCCGGGGGTCACCTGAGAGCCGTGAGCTCTTCCCGGTTATCCTCCAGTTTTATGTTGCTGCTTGCATGAGAACTAGAAGGCATTTTCCAGAGCAAAGGCTAAAGAGCTTGTGTCCAGCTTATCCCTGCCAGTGTCTCAGTACACAGGCCAGAAATTTTATAGGGAAGGAAATTTGAATCAAATAACATCAAGAGGATGGAGCGATAGTACAGCAGGGAGGGCGCTTGTCTTCATGCAGCCAACCCAGGTTCAATCCTCGGCCTCCCACCAAGAGTGATCCCTGAGCCAAGCGCCAGGACTGAGCCCTGAGTACCACCAGATTTGGTCCCCAAACAAACAAAAAAAGAATCACTCAAAGGATATTTTGTTCTTCTTTCTGTTAGCTCTTGTGTATTCAAAGGACTGGGTTTTTCTAGAGTTCTGACAGATGGAGAAAACTTCTCCTATTCCTAGAAAGAGAATGTCTCAGGGTGTCTGTGATCAGGAAACTTCGTTGCTAGGAAGAGAGCGTGTCTGGGTGTTTGTGATCCGGAGGTGGATGTTCAGCTCTATTTTCATGTTTAAAATGAAAGTAGGTTCCCTCTGAGCACCTCGCCTTCTCTCTCATTTTCTGTCTGTTGGTTCCAGCCCGTTGGAAGCAAAAAGTTTGTGGTTGTTTCATCCTTGCAAAGACACTTCTGGATTGGAAAAATGAAAAGGCTTTTTAAAAAGCCCACTCTGGGAGCTGGAGCCATAGCACAGTGGGGAGGGTGTTTGTCTTGTACGAAGCCGACCTGAGTTTGATCCCGGCATCCCATATGGTCCCCCAAGAACTGCCAGGAGTAATTCCTAAGCACAGAGCCAGGAGTAACCCTTGAGCATCGCAGGGTGTGACCCACAAAGCAAAAAAATAAATAAAAGTTCTCTCGGTGTCTGGCCACAGATAGGCATTTGCACACAAAGGCCCACGTGGGCAGCAATTCCTGCCTTGTTTTTGTGAACACAGGTGCAGTTCCTGAGCGAACCGTGCAAGAATCTGCGCATGAAGCAGAAACGCTACAGGCTTTCAGGAGACGCAGGAGTCTGGGGGAATAGGAAGAATATTAGTGCATCCAGCCTAACTCAGGGCCCTGTTCTCTCACCCAAAGCAGGGCCCCGGCTGTTAACTCATGTGGAAAAGAGAGACGGGAGATTCCATTGAGCTTGAGTTTCACCGACTCTGTGTCTGTGTCAGTGCCTGGCACTACCATTCTACAAAGTCATGAAGTTCTCTGCCACGTGTGACAGGAAGAGCTCTCTTTACAAAATTAATCATGGTTGGGTTTCAGTCATACAATGTTCCAACACCCATCCCTTCACCAGTGCACATTTCCTACCACCAATGTCCCCAGTTTCCCTCCGCCGCCAACGGCCCCCTCCCTGTGCCAGCCTGCCTATATGGCAGGTACTTTTCTTCTCTCTCTCCTCTCTCTCTCTCCCCCTCATCCTCACTGTCTTTCCTTTTTGGGTATTATGGTATTTAAAGGTTATCCTGATATCCCTTCACTTCCTCTCAGCACTCAGTAAGGAAGAGCTTTTGAAAGGAACACTTGCAGTTTTCAAGAATATTCAAGGATTGCCTGTAATTTGGGTTAAAAAGACCATTTAACTATTGGGTTAAAAGACCATTGTAAAAACATCGCTGCTGTTTTCTCAAGAGTTTTTCCTCTGGTTTCCTGTGATTCTATGGCACATAAAGAATATTCTCTTAATGAGCCGGAAAAGTACAGGAAGCAGGACCCTTGCGCTACGTGCAGCTGACCTAGGTTTGGTCCCCTGTACCCCCCAGTGGTCCCTCAAGCCCCACCAGGAGTGCCAGATGTAAGCCCTGAGCACCCCCAGTGTGGCCAAAATAAAGGGGGGGTATTCTCTCAATAAAACTCCCCTACAATTGGAAATGCTTTGATAAAGCACTTAACCCTCTAAATCCTGAGTCCCATTACCCTGGATTTTATTAGCAAGTCAATAATTACCTTATTTTGCATACAAAAGAAATGGTTGGGTAGAAAAGACTAACAAAACCTCCTCCACATTATATACCTGATTATACCAGGCCTCCTAACTTCCAGAACTGTTCAATGAAAGCACTCAGGGAAGGGGGTTCGGGGGTGGGGGGGGTGTTCTGTTTGTTTGTTTTTAATTTATGATTTTGCGGCCACACACAGTAGGCTAAGGTAGAACCCAGGCCCCCACATGCAGACATGTCCTCAGCCCGTTGGGCTATCTTTCCGGCCCCACTGTGGGAACACTTTGAAGCACAGACGTGGTTTTCTGACTACGAGTGTCGTAAACATGCAGTCTCAGCGTGGCTTGGAGTAGTCTTGGCGTTGACAAAAGAAAACAATCTCTGATTACACTGCGGGCTGTAGGGCAGCTTAAAATACTTCATATCAATCATGTTCCCCATAAGCGTTTATTTCCATATTCCCAGTGGTAAACTGCCTTTCATTCCTTCACTTATTAACTATATATGTAATTTTATATTATACTATACTATACTATACTATACTATACTATACTATACTATACTATACTATACTATATTATATTATATTATATTATATTATATTATATTACATTATATTATATTCACTTGTATCACTTGTCTTCCTGTTGTTTATCAGTTTGCTTGAGTGGGCGCCAGTAACATCTCCATTCATTGCGAATGAGGTCCATTATTGTTACTGTTTTTGGCATATGTAGTACATCAAGGGTAGCTTGCCAGGCTCTGCTGTGACTCTCGGTTCATTGCAGGGGACCCAGTCTTTTTGCTCAGAGTGAGTCTAAGGAACACAATCCTCACTCAGGACTGAGAGCCACAGTTCTGTGTGGCATTGATTATTAAAACTGAAATGAGAATCATGCATAAAGACACAACTGGAAGTTGGTCCCTGAGGTGTAGCCATAAATATATTTCTGTCCTCCAGTTTGCTGCGGGTTGCACTTCTGGAAGGGAAGACACTTGAGGGACTTCCGCCATGTGACAGTCTTAAACATCCCCCTGAAGTTATGGTTCTTTAAGATTTTATCACCAGGCTGAAGAACCGTGGTGGGAGAGTCTCTCCTTCTTCTCCATCCCCAGAAAGAGATTAAAGACTCAAAGCCAGGCCTTATGCTCCGTGAAGATTTGTACCCTTATCTTGTTTGGCATTATTATTTTTTTTAATTATTATTCTGAATCTGGTGTCTGAAATCATTCCTGACGTCCTAGACTTTGCCATAAAAATTGGAGAAGTCCCCACGCTCTTAGAAGCAGGTATAACATAAAGGATTAAAAAACCTCTTTGGGGGTTCCCCCAAACCTGACCACCCAGTTCCATCTTCATGATCCAGGAGTTGCTGTTTACCTGGACACCCCCTGCCCCAAAATCCGCTCCATCCTATGCCAGAAACTGTCAAAAATGTGGCACAGCAGACTACAGATAGAAAGCCATACTGTCGCGTGCGACCTACTGTGAGCACCTGAAGCTCCCAGAGCACCATTCACACTTCTGTTAGGTGATACGTGATGTCTCCATGCGAGGCAAAAATCATGGCACTGATTTTGCAACTCATTCATGGGCCCTCATCCAAGCGCAGAGGAAGGCTACTTCAGACATCACCCATCACCCAGGGAGATTCTTACCCCGTCCTCAAATTGTCACACCTTCACTCCGACTACTACTGAAATGAACTGGAGCCCAAATTCATGGTCCCATACAGGAGCCAGGACTAAATCTAGACCCAGAATAATTCTTGATCTACAAAATGAAAGCTCGCCTACCCTCAGATTTTATTAACTCGTTGGATGTCGCTACCTGCACATCCAGCGAGTAGTATGCTACCTGCGCGGCAGAGCCTGGCAAGCTACCCATGTTGTATTTGATATGCCAGATACCAGTAACAATTATAGACCTCATTCTGGAATGGTTTGAGGCTCTTTATGTTCCTGGAGCAAGCAGGTGCCCTTGGGCTCTACTAGCATGAGACAGGACATATGGAGATGTTAAGGGGGCCTGCTCGAGCAAATCGATGATGAACGGGAAGACAGTGATAGTGAGACAGTGATACAGTGACAGTTGGATGTCGCAGAGGTGTTTTTTTCATGGTGTGAATTATTTTGGGAAAATTTTTTTTTCCGCTCACCTTGTCTTTGCAAAGGCAGCAATAACACTCCATCTGCTAATTAAAGAAGTGACGCTAACCTCCCCCCACATACACACACACACCCAACCACACCTCCTAAGAATGAACTGACTACCTCACAGGCTAGCAGTGTGCTTAGGGGCTTGTTGTAGAATTTCTCATAAAAGAAAGAAGGAGCAACGGGAGTCTGACTCCCTTATCGAGCCAGTAGGGCCCCAGGAGGTGGGTCTGTGCCTCAGAAGTGGCCCGCGTCACCTCCTCAGGCAGGCTGCAGTCAGCCCTGTTCTCAGTTTTAGAGTGTGTTTTTCCTTTAATTGGCTGGTTGGTCAGTTTGGTTTGGGGGCACACCCTTCCGTGTTCTGGGTTTATTCTCTCTGAATATTCTTCATTCAGGGGTCACTCCTGGAGGGATCTAAGTATCCTGTGCAGTGCCAGGCAGCAGACTGGGCCCATGCACATGCAAGGCAAGGGCGCTACCCACTGCACTTCCTCTCTGGCCCTGCTAGGCTCTTTTCGTTCCGTGGCAGGAAAAAGACCCTCCTCCTTGTTGTCAGAAGACGCTCTAAAGAGGCGAATTGTGCTCATTGATACTCAGCTCTCACATCTGAGACCCCAGACCTCTGAAAGCAAGGAAGGTTCCAGAACAAGCAAGAGGTACCCTCTCTGCACAGGGGCTGGTCCCTTCTGCTGAGCCCACGCGCTGCACCAGAGAGGTGCCAGGGTCCTTCCCCGGGCTTCCTGCGGTGTGTACCTGCTGTCGTCGGGAGCTGGCGCTTGTTTATTATTGCTCTGATTAATATTTAGGAAGTTCGCCCCGAGCGGTACTAAAAGGCGCATCACAGGGCACCGGCTGCTGCCGGTGTTTAAAGTGAAGAATCGCACCCAGGAGAGCGCATCCACTCGAAGCCACTCTCGCGTCCGTCTCGGCGCCAGGCGGCGATGGATAAATCACAGTTGTCGGCGCCCGTGTCGGCGTCTCTCCAATTATTTATCTGGTCCCGTCTCTTCCCGAAGTCCCCTTAATCGATCCAGACACCACACCCCCCCCACTGGTGGTTCTGAGGGTACCGTGCTTCTTTGTGGAGGCGGGAGAGAGACCCCCCCCACACACACACACGCCTCCACCCCTGCAGAACCCAGAGTTCACTGCTCCATGAAGTGTAGACAGGCTGGCCTGGTAGAATGGTTGTGCCTTTTGCCAGGCTGGAGAAGAGCTTAGAGGACCAGATCTTGGTGTGGAAAGGGGAGCCGGGCAGGGAGGGCTTGGGTGGTTCCGGCGGCGGGCCGGGAGATGGCATCAGCCAAGGGCCATCTGCCCGGCATGTGTGAGCCTGAGTTCCATCCCTGGCACCGCCTTGGCTGCCTGGCACTGCCAGGATGGCCCCTATCAGACAAAAAAAGGAGCTTTTCTGGCTAATGTGCTCCCTTCAGTGCCCTGACTTTTTTGGGATCCCTCCTGGCATTTTTAGGGGGACCGTATGCAGTGCCGGTGGATCCGGCACATGCAAAACCAGGGCCTTAACCTCTCTGCTCGCTCTCCGTGAGGGGCGACAGCCTGCAGTGCTCAGGGCTCACTTGCGGCACTGTGCCTAGGGATCTCTCCCAGCAGTGCTCTGGGACCCTGTTGCCGGCCAGGCCAGAGCCTTACCCTCTGTCCTCTCCCCGCGCTAATCCTCGAGCTCCCGAGCTCTGGCTCTGACCCAGTGTGTTTGCAGTGCCCCCCCCGAGACCTCCTGCATGTCTGCGGTTGGACCTGGGCCTCAGATTCTTTTCTCTTCATATGCATTTAGACTCCACTGGGTAGCCAGTGCCTGCGAGGGGCCTGAGGTCTACTTCCTCTCTAATTAAAGTGACTGGTCGTGAACTGATTGGGGAAAGCCACAACTCTCTGTGTTCTGAGTAGAGGTGTTAAGTGTTCAGAGGTTGAGGAAAACAGAGGATTAGAAAAAGTCATTATTTCCACATCTTTTTCCTCTCCTTCAGCTGACTTAAAGCCGTCGAAACGAGGCCTGAATTTCCCATTGTTACAAGGCTAGCAGGGTGTCACCTTGCCAAGTTCAGACACAGAAACCCAGAAGGACCTTCTGGTGAGCTGGTGGGTGGGGTGGGAGAGGGGTGTGTCCCTCAGGCAGGACTCAAGTCCAGGGGGCTGCCCCCGGGATTTTCACCAGCCAGGTTTCTGGATCCTGGCAAGGGCAGGATGAGAAGGTGCTGCTCAGCTTTGGGGTGCTGGGGACTCCCCAGGCCACCCCAGCCGTGCCCAGGTGCCTTCAGAATCTCTCCAGAGATGCTCAGGGGACCGTACAGATGGTGCCAGGGATTGAGCTGGAGTCAGCCATAGGCAAGGCCTGTGCCATAACCTCTGGACCGTCTCTCTGCCGACCCCCTCAGCTCAACTGTCAGAGAGATGGATTCAAGGGTTAAAGTCTCTGACTTCTCCTTCCCCAAGTCCTGACGTTTCCTTTGTCCTGAGCTTCATGTTGGTCTCGTCATTGGTGCCAAGGAGAGGAAGGGGCTGCTGGGGCGGGGGGAGAGGTGCAGCCCCCACTGGCCAAAGAGCGTGTGTACAGGAAGCACTGTGCGTCCGTCCATCTGCCTCATATCTGGAGGCCTGGTGGGCTCTGTTGCCTGCTGTTGAAAGGACAATGAGTATAAAATTGGGGGTCAGGGGAGGCCAAACCAGGCCCCCCCACCCATCCACTCCTTTACCTTGAACTTCAAAGGCTAAAGAGCTCTGCTTCATTTGAATGGAAATCTGAATCACTGGCCACACTCTGCCAGGGCCAGCCGGCCCCGCTCACGGTGATGGCCACGTTAACCGGATCTGCTGTGGGCCATTTTGCACATCCCATGTGTGTCGGCCTCTGCCAGATTTTTTCTCCTCAAAAGATGAACCTTTACCTCCCCGCCCAGTAAAGAGAGAGAAAAGAAGAATCTCCTCATTTCCTTCCTGCCCCTCTTCCTGCAGCCTATGAGGTAGATGCTGCGTTCTATCATTCATTTGGAAACTCCCTGGAGGCACAGACCCCCCCCACCCCCCGCCAGCACCCAGACAGATAAGGGGGGCCCTGCCCTAAGGCCCGCACCCTCAGGTCCTCCTTCGAAGCACCCAGGGAGCCAGCCCAGCCCAGTCACAAAACAGCCTTTTCATCAGAACCACCCTGTCACAACAGAAGGGGCCCGCTACCTTCCCGTCATGGTTCCTTCCTGTGGCCTCATAATCTTGCACCGTGACCCCACTTGACACCGTTCTGACCTGTGCCCACCCTCTGGGAATACCCTGGGGGCCTACTAGGAGCCATGTGGCCCCAGCTGAGAAATTCTGGTGTAGACGCCTCTTAACCAAGCAAGTCGGTGTAATAGATTGCAAACAAAACCACAACATAGGGTTTTCCGTATATTTCCTCTCTCACTCCCCACTTCAGTTCTCATTTCAAGTCTTGAGTTCTCGGCAGACCAGGTTCTTTCCTTCCTGTGTAGCAGATGCTTGTTCTGACCTTTGAAATAGCATCCTCTCCAGAGCTACGTGTGGATACGTTTTCTTTACAGTCTGCTGAGCTCCCAGCATGGCCCTATTCTCTGTCTTTTCCAACAGGATCCATTACTGTTTCTTGAGTTATGGGTCTTTTAGGTACTGAGCGTCTCCCGAGCTTCATCACGAGAGGGGCTTAAAGGGAAAATAGGACATTCACCTGTGAGGGAAAACCAGGCCCGCACCAATGGAAACAATGGCAGTGTCATCTACTGGGGAGCTCTGTGGTGACTAGGTAGTGTCTTAAGGAGGGAGAAACCACGGAACCAAGCTCAAAGGAACAAACCCATAGAGGATCCAGGCACGTAGAGAGAGAGACAGGATGCCAGCACTGACCTGGCTTTTTCAAAGTCAAGAAAGTGCTAAGTGAGTGTGAGGCTCCTGCCAACAGGGTGAAAAGAGTCACCCAGAGCTAGTGAAGTCAGTAGACTGGGTCCATGTCTGCTTCTGGAGACGCTACCAGATTCATAATAAGTCGCTCGTCTACTCTGATCCTCAGCTTTCTCATCTTTCAGTGGAAAACAGCTGCCCACTTACTATGGCTATTGGACCATGATGAAGCAGATCACTTGGGGGAAACACTTCACACACAGGGCTGGCCCAGGAAATGGTAGCAGGGGCTGTTTTTGGTGAGGGTGGAGAGGATGAGCCTGGAAAGTTATAATTCTAGAGAAAGGCATTGGCTTTAGTTAATGTGGGTTTTAGCAAGATTAATCTGACTCTGATTTGTAGACTGAGGAAGGGAAGAGGCTGAGGATGGGGTTGTGACAGCCTTGACATGACCATCTGAGGAACAGAATTAGGAAGACTGGAGGGAAAATGGGAATGAGAATGTCTGTGGCAAGAGAACCCATGGACTTGGATGACTGACGTTGAGGTGGAAAGATATCGGGGATGAGCCAGAGATGATCTCCCAATCCGGGGTGGGGGTTGTTGTATAAACTGGGTTGACCAGTGACAGATGGGGCTGGGTGTCGACTGCACTTGAGCCTCAGACAGGAGAACCAACAGGGCAAGAACAACACCAGGGGTGGGCCCCAAAGACAGAACCTGTCTGAGGTATTCTTCCATTCCCAGCACTCAGAATGGCAGCAGGGCTCCAGAATAGAGCAGGACTCCAGAAGTGATCCAGGATGAATGGATAGATGGATGAGTGGGTGGATGGATGAAGAATGAATGACAGATAGACAGATGGTTGACGGACAGGTGGCTGGATGGGTGGCTGATAAATGGACGGATGGATGGATGGATGGATGGATGGATGGATGGATGGATGGATGGATGGATGGATGGATGGATGGATGGATGGACAGGTGGACGGATGGATGGATGGATGGATGGATGGATGGATGGATGGATGGATGGATGGATGGATGGATGGATGGATGGATGGATGGATGGATGGATGGATGGATGGATGGGTGGGTGGGTGGGTGGATGGGTGGATGGGTGGGTGGATGGATGGGTGGATGGATGGATGGATGAATAAGGGATGGATTATGGATGGGTGAATGGATGGGTGGGTGGGTGGGTGGATGGGTGGGTGGGTGGGTGGGTGGACGGATGGGTGGGTGGGTGGATGGGTGGGTGGGTGGATGGGTGGGTGGGTGGATGGGTGGATGGATGGATGGGTGGGTGGATGAATAATGGATGGATTATGGATGAGTGAATGGATTATGGATGGATGGGTGGATGGATGGATGATGGATGAAGTCCAAGTAAACTTAAGCAATGTTATAGTTTTTATATTATAAACAAAATAAGTAGGGCTTAAATAAAATCTAATTTAATGTAGGAATTGGTAGGGCTTAAATAAAATCTATTTTAATCTAGGAAAAAAAGCTGTTTCCCAACATAAAGTTAAAAACTGTTTATCCATGAAGCTAGAGAGCTCGTTTATGGGTTAAGGCACTTGCCTTGCATGCGGCCAACCCGGTTTATTCCCCAGCACCACATTGGGTGGCCTAGGCATTGCCAGGTTCATTCCCCGAGCAGAGCCAGGAAGGGTCCCTGAGCACTGCCAGTGTGACCCAAAAACAATAAATAAATAAAAACAGTTCGTCCAAGAGAAAGCAGTAGCCATGCAA
The DNA here is from genome assembly GCA_021461705.1 of Cryptotis parvus. NCBI lineage: Eukaryota > Metazoa > Chordata > Mammalia > Eulipotyphla > Soricidae > Cryptotis > Cryptotis parvus. The sequence continues at coordinate 22,188 of JAJIBD010007213.1, read as the reverse complement.
GCTTGAAGGCACCTGCAAAGGGGATTTTTTTTTAATTACAGAGAACATAAAAGAAACCTATTTAAGGAAAGAACGGGGGGGATGAGAGAGGAGGGGGTGGAACCCGTCATTCCCGTACCTGTTGTTTGCTCCTCGCCATCCTGGGCAGAGGATGAAAGGCTTCCCTTGCCTGCTTGTTGGGAGAAGAAAGCTCTCACTTGAAGTTCCCGCTTGGCAGATGTCAGTTGAAAGCTCTGCTTATAGAATATGGCGCAGTGTCAAACCCTGTTGGATGATTCTAGACAAATGTGTCATGTGTGACCACGGAATATGGCGCGCCGTACATTAGTGATTTCCCCAGTGTGTGGCTGGGGTAGTGGCGTGCGAGGGAAGCTCTCTTTATCTCCCGCGCCGGGTACCAGTAGAGCAGTGGGGGAAAGGCTTGTGGTGGAAGTAGTTTAGTCAGAAAAAGAATCCATTTACAATCTGCCTTCTAACATCTTTCAGACAATGCATTGTATTAAAGAGGCATTTTTTGATTAATGTTTTATAAACACTTTTCAGTCTGACAGCTTCAAGTCCCTGTAAAATTGTAAATGCACCCGTGTTCACTCCCATAAAGTCAAATGCCATCTCAGGAAGTCGAGTTGGATCCTGTCAGCCGCCCAGACACAGGCTCGGTACCTGCCCGCATTAAAATTAATCTGCTTCATAGGTTTCACTGTGGACTGCCCAGATGAAAAGAAACCCCTGTTTAAATTTTATTTAAAGAAAGCTCTAGTAAAAGTTTGGCTTTTCTCATTGTTGGAGTGGCTTTTCTTTTTCTTGTTCATTAACAAAAGGGATATTATATACACAGGCATATTAGGGAGTGAGTCGGCACCGAGCCACCAGCACAGGGCCAGAAAAGAGCCCGGTGCTGGTGTTGGTCCAAAGAAGAGAGAGGCCACAGGTACCCGGCAGCCCCTCAAGTCCCTTTTCAGAGTCCGTCAGAGCTTTGTCAAGGCCTAGCTCCGGCCTTTCTGCCTTTCTCCTCAGGCATCCCGATGCTGAAGATCGTGTTTGCCGGGCCACGAGCACCTCTCTGTAATATCCGTCCCGCTGCTCATTTACCACCCGGTTCAGATCCTGCTGGGAAGCGTGTTGGTGCCCACCATAAAGTCATGGATGGTCTCAAGGCAGGAAGGTAGGGCGCCAGCGAGACGGGATGCAGGGGGAGCTTGGTGTCGCCACCTTCCCTCCCCCCACCCCGGCCAGCAGGCCCCGCTCTCCATTCCTGCCTTGCCAGTGGCACGCTCTGGTGACCATACACTGATCCTCTTCCATTGGACGGAGGAGTTGCATGTTTTATCTTGATATGAAAGTACAACTGTACTTACAGTGAAGTTCGAACCAAAAAAGGTGTTTGCTCCTCTCAGAGATGAAATGGACAGGGGGTTGGGGAAATTGAGTCACCATACAGAGCGTGTACCCCTTTATTCAGGAGCACGGTCTTGACCCGCCTCCCTGCACCCCAGTTAGTCTATGTACCAGCATGGCTTTCTGTTCCCATGTTTATTGGTAGACTCTGATTTACAGCACCGTTAATGGCGTCACATATACGTTGTTCCAACGCCCCATCTAAGAGGGTCTTGCCACTGTCCACCAGCGTCCAGAGCCCCTCCCTCCCACCCAGCGGGAAGCTCAGTTCTGAGACCAAGTCTTCGGCCATGCTACGGGCGCCTCTTTGGCCTCTTTGGTGCGAAGTGCTCCCTGGGAAAGTCTGGGCTTCCTCTGGGGTCCCCGATGCTTTCACCTGGATATTGTCATGGGTACTGTCCACCTCTGAGCTGCGTGCTGTCCTGTCTTATAGGGCGTGAAGCTGACCAGGCCAACGGTATAACGAAGGAGGAGGCCCGGATGCCAAGATGTAGATATATACAGGCAGCGCCGTGCTGAAGACATGTTCTCGTGAGCGTCGCCTCGATGCACATTTTCTTATTACACACACACACACACACACACACACACACACACACACACACACACACACAGGAGAACTGTTTAAGTGCCTTAAAATGTCTTTGACCAGAGCATTCTTCCCAAAAACCGACTTTGTGAGTGCCAGAGGGTGGTGCGGCGTTGGGAGCTGTTTGATTCCCGTCTTTCCTCCGCAGGAGCATTCTCCCCCAGCGGCGCCACAGACCTGCCTTCTTCTTCCTGCCTCGCCAGCATTGCAGCTCTGCCATTGTTACTGTGCGTCTGAAGCGAGGTCACACCATCAGGAAAACGCCCTTCTGATGCAGCGAGGTTTTTTCCCAAAGTCGTACTCACAAATACTTTGATTTACTGTGTGATTCTATTTTTTTTCCATCCTACAACTGTGACATGCCTCTTTATCAACTCAGCAGGAGTAGTAGAGTGAAGAGATGCTCAAAAGCCTGTTTCTGGCATTTCTTGACATCCTGTTTGAAACATTCCTTCAAAGGGTTTCCACATGAAATTCCTCTAAGTCCCGTTCCAGGAGAGAGAGGGGTTCCCATTTATTGAAGTCGCTTCAAAGCAAGGGTCTGATATGTAGGTTAGGAGTAGAGGAAGGGAAGTTTGGTTTGGAGGATCGTTCAGACTATGTTTCCTGTGGTTTTCCTTTTCTCCCTTTTGTTTGTTTTTCAGTTTTTATTTTGCTTTGTTGGAGGGCCACACCGGTGGTGCTCAGGTCTTACCCCTCGCTCTGTGCTCAGGGATCACTCCTGGCGGTGCTCGGGGGCCCATAAGTGTTGTCAGGGATTGAGCCAGGGTCAGGCGCTGTAAGGCCTTTCCCAATGTGCTGTCTCTCTGGCCCTCCCGTGTCTTGTTCTCTTACCTGTTTGCCCCCAGCAAACTCCTAACAACCAACCATAAGGCACCAAAAATGTTACAGTCAGTTTGAGAGCAGCGACCATCTACATTTGTCACATTCCACAACTGAGACCAAAAGGTTTTCCTGTTACTCAGATCTGTGCAAGTATAGACTGTCCCTAGCAAAAAAGCCTGTTACATTCCTGAATTAAGCGGAGGCCGGTTATTAATGAGAACTGCCTTGGCAGAGGTGACAAGTGGTTACAACATATTTTCTCAGTTGACTCATATTGCTCTTATGAATAAGTGAAAATTAAAAGGTCAGGGATGCCGGTCGATGTTACACACACACATTCTGTCTGGCCAGCTGGGAAGAAAACTGCACACAAAATACAAAGCTAGTTGTTGACCACAAGAGGAAGCAGAATTTGTTCCCAGTTGGCCCCAGCTTTCCAACAAGTGGCCAGTGTTTGCTTCTGTGTGGCTGAGGGAGGAAGAGAATGAAACCATCCGACTGGGGACACTTCCTGTCCACCCCTGTCCCTTCCTCTCTACTGTCCCGTCCTCTCTGCATGTCCTTACTTGATTGAGCAAATCAGCCGTGGCATCCTGGACCACATAGAGGCCACATTACCTGTGGCCTGTTCTGTTTCTGTCGAGGCCAGCAGCAATCTCGAGCCTCTGAAACTCAGTGGCCCAAATGTCCATTAATTTTTTCCTGCGGTATGTCCCCCGTGCTACTCTGACTCCTTTCAAGATTACTGAGCTTCATAAATTTCTTTCGTTGTTGATTTTTTTGGAGCCACACCAGCGATGCTCAGGGCTTCGTTCCTCCTGGCTCTGCACTCAGGAATTTCTCCTGGTGGTGCTTGGGGAACCCTATGGGATGCTGGGGGATCGAACCCAGGCCAGCCGCGTGCAAGGCAAACACCTCTCCGCGGTACTATCTCCCCGGCACTAGAGCATCATACATTTCAAGAGACCGCAGTATAAAGCTTAAGGCTAGTGCCAAACCTTGCAAGAAAACACATCCATGCTCAACAGGCTGTCAAGAGTTGTCTTGAAACTTCTGCGTGTGTCTGGAAACTATGATTCTATTTTGCTCAACCCTTCTGATGCTTCTCTCTGGAACACAGAAAAGCTTTTCTGTATTTTTTGCTGCAGGCCGCTTTGGGTTTCTTCGTCAGAGGACTATCTCTGTGTCTGAACTCCCGTAAAGATCGCATTATCATACTGATTATTTCCTCCCAACGTAACTACCTCTATAAACTTAACACCTATAGTAGGTGTGATTATGGGATAAAATTCAACCAGAAATGCTAGAATATTTTGTCTTTTGCTTTAAAAATTGTGTTTTGTCTTCAAATAACCTTCACAGAATGAATCTCGGTGTTTTTTATACTTTCTTCTTTTTATTCAAATGTTGCGGCATATTTTCCCATAAAGGACAAAAATGCAAAATCCAAATGTATTTTTAATTCCAGATTATTGGGACTTAATTATCTGTGTCTTAAAATGGTTTTGTTTCTGTACCATCAAGCTCTCCGTGTTATGCATTTGTTTTGTCTAAATTGTATTTATGGAAAAAAAATATGTTATATTTATGTTTGTAATTTCTCCACCTGGATATTTTTAAGCAGTTGTTATGAAATTTAATTTTTTTACTGGGTGATATTGTTCGTCTTTCTACGGATTTTCTTTTCTAACTTTATAACTTTTTGTGGGTTTGTAAAAAATTAATTTTTCTATTGTTTAAAACTAACATACTCTGGCTATTATTAATGTTCAGTGTTTGTTTATGCTAAATACCAAATTTTTTTTCAAAAGTCCGGTGAGTGAGGAAATGGATTATTTATGATGAATAGAAGGTGAAAACTATGATTAAACAAAGATGTTTCCAAAATCACCCTCAAATATGTGGTGTATTTTTCGCTAGCTTCAGAAGCCTCCTTCCAGCCTCACAGGTCACTAGAAATTTCTCTTGGTTCCTCCCACCCGTAAATCACTTGTGTTGAAGAGACAAGACAGCTTCATTTCCTGGGTAGCCTCTCCCGCCCCTCCCTCGGACAGAAACCCCAGAAAGTGCCCTGGCTCTGAGATAACACAGTAAACTCACCTGACACAGTCGGGGTGATCCGGACTACTGAATATTTTATATACACAAAAAAATAAGGGATTTTTTTTTCCTCAAAGAAAATGTGACACACATAAAGACTACACAGAGGTTATTTTTTGGTTTTTTTTTTTCTTGCTTTTTGGGTCACACCCAACAATGCTCAGGGGTTACTCCTGGCTCATGGGTTACTCAGGAATTACTCCTGGCTGCACTCAGGGGACCTTATGGGATGCAGGGAATTGAACCCGGGCCAGCTGCGTGCAAGGCAAACGCCCCCCTTGCTTTACTATCGCGGCCTCTTGTTTTTATCATCACCATTGTAGGCTTGTGTATAGAAAGTGATAAAGGTCACTGGAGGTACATCCTGGAAGAAGCTGGACATTGGTCCTCCCTAGGGAAGGTGTCTCCACTGCCCTCCAGCCCTGCTGATCCCTTAACTTCCCCAAACAAGGGAAACTCAACTGCCTGATTGGTGGTGGGGGAGGGCACAGTGGCTCGGGGCGACACACCTGTCCCAGGCGAACAGATGCCCAACCTATCTCACGCTGTCCCATCCCCAACACGCGGCCATACACGTTACACAGCACTGTGATGCCTAACAGCCACTGGACTCCCCAAATGTTCTGATTCTAGAAACTTGCTTGGATATATTTGAAGAATTAAGAGATTGTGGTTTATAGGATGGAGGTTCAAATGAGTTCAATCAGACATTCCTCCATGGGGCCAGAGCGATAGTACAGTGGATAGGGCATTTGCCTTGCTCGCAGCCGCCCGCATTCAACCCCCCACATTCCATATGGACCACCAGGAGTAACCCCTGAGCATCTCTAGTATGACCCAAAAATCAAAAGGAGAAAAGAAAAAGATTGCCTTAGTTAAGTGGGAAGGAAAATGTAATTGCTTTGTTGTTTTATTTGGGGCTATCACCAGTGGGAACTCAAGGCTCTGTGCTCAGGAATCATTCCTGGTAGTGCTCAGGGAACAATATGTGGTCGGGGTGGGGGAGTGGGGGGAGATCCAGGGTTGGCCATGTGCAAGGCCAGCGTGTTGACCTCTGTCCTATCTCTCCGGCCACTGGGAAAGATATTTAGGGTAAATCTGCATTTTCCGGCTCTGTTCTTGAAGATACCTATTTTCATCAGTGCATATGATTCCCATACATGCTCACAACAAGGAAAGAGAACATTTGGGAGGGCCAAGGAAATGACTTTAAAAGATGGAGCCCGCATAGCTTTGCATGTGGGAGACCCGGTGTGAACCTCAGCACCGCACACACCCCTGCCCACCCCAGCACACACACCCTTGGCTCCCCAGCACCACACAACCCCTACGCGGCCCCCAGCACTGTGGGGGCCATCCAGCCTGGCTGGGTGTGGCCCCAAGACAAAGCTTGAAGGATACTAAGATTCATGAGTTCTTCCTTTCTGCCCGACATGATCTCTAAATCTCACTTAATCTCAAAAACTCCATAGGACCGCTAGCATTATCCCCATTTCACAGACGAGGAAACTGAGTCCAGGTTAAAGAGCCACAGGCACCGGGACCTCTGTCAGACTGGAGCAAAGGCCCTCTGGGGGGCTGGGAAGTCAGCGCCTGGGGGTCTCCTCCTCAACTGCACCTTCCTCAACCCACCTGAGCACGAGAAGAGTGAACCGCAAACCCTCTGCCTGGACATCCAACCGTAGGACGTTCTCTGTTGGGGTCCCCGGTGAGGCCCCTCCCCTTAGTGGCCCATCCCTGGCAGCTCTGCGCTGGCTGGGGACCGGGCACAGCCCCAGCCTCACTCAGCTGCTCAGGAGGCGCGAGTGAGAACGACAGTGTCCAGCGCTGACCCCTGGGGCTGCTCAGCCTGTGGCACTTGGAGAGAGGCCGCTAGCGGTGGTGGGAGGAAAACAGTAGAGAATATTCCAGCAGCGGCATCTGAGAAGGCCGAGACTGACCCCCCGCCCCAGCGTCCTCTCGGGGAGCAGGAAGGGTGGAGGAAGAAAAGGGGTGCGGCCTGTAGACAGAGGGGCCCAGCTCCCTTCAGGGCCCTGCTGACGTCAGTGGGGAGCGGCAGTGGGCAGGGGGTGGGCGCCGCGCTACTCACGTGAGTCCAGACCTCAGCAAAGAGCTGTTGGGAAGCCCAGCATGGGGGCGGCCTCTGGCCTCAGTAGGTGCAAAGGGCCTGAGGTCAGGGCCGGCACCAGCACGCGGCCCCAAGGCCTTCGGGCACTCGCAGTCCCCATCCTGTCTCTGGCCGGGGTCGGGCAGCTGTGCGGCCCTTGCAAGACCCCACACGGGCACACGCGCGTCGCGAGACACAGGCCGGCCAGCAGCTGTGTCCAGGGGAGGCTGACGGCCAGGCCTTTTAGCTCTGGGTCACTGGTTTACGTCCAGCCGGGCCTCGTCTGACAGAAAATCATTACAGGCTCCTGTCGGGCCGCCTGACAGATGGTAATGGGTCTGTCCCCTTCCCCTGCGCGGGCACTGAGGATACAGGGACAGTCGCGGGGTCTCCCCATCTGGGTGAGGGGCTGGCGGCTCCCGGCTTTCCCAGCACCGCAGGAAACCAGGTGGTTGGACGCCACTGTTGCCCCGCGGGAGAGCTGGGGGGGCGCGGGTCACGCTGCCTTGGCCGGCTGACCTTGTCCTGGGGGCCGCTGAGGGCCTCTGGTGGGGCTTCCGGCCCGGACCTCAGCCTGGCCTTCACTCCGAACTTCACAGCGCATTTCAGGACCCAGGAGGGGCTCAGAGGCAGACGTTGCCCTTCCTGGGCAGAGAAAGCAAGACACAGACTCAGGCGGGACAGAGCAGGGGTCAAGGTCATGGAAGGTCAAAGCCAGTGGAGGGTCAAGGTCAGCAAGCGCCAAGACCAGGAGGAGCCAAGGTCAGTAAAGGCTCTAAGGTGGGGACAAAAGTCTGCCAGGCTGGGGCGGAGCAAGCCTGTCTCCTTGAGCTGTCCTGGTCTTCGCTGGGGACGGGACCCCAGACTTCAGTCCTTTCCCACCATCCCCTCCAGCCTGGGTTCTCTGCCTGCCTTCCTGGGCGCCACAGCCAGCAAGAGGAGAAGGTTCCAGGCTCAGAGCTGGCCCATGCAGAAGGTTCCAGACTCGTAGGAGGTTCCAGCTCGCCCCATGCAGATGGGAGGACCAGCTCCGCACAGAGCTCTGAGGAGGCTGGGGGAGATCTGAGACCCCACAGAGAGGAATCGCCATCGTGCGGGGCACCTTTCTCTGCAGCGGGGCCGGGGGTCCTCACTGTCCCAGACTCTACCTGGATGGGGGAAGGATGACCACAATGAGTCTCAGGGTTTGCATTTCAAATTGACCCACTCGCAAATCAGGTTCACCCTCTCAAAGGCAATGTCTCCCTTTTGTAAATACAGTTTATTTTTTTAAAACAAATTTTCCATAAAAAATATTTTCTTAGGCATCGTTAATACAAACCTAATGTAAAACTAGTATTGTATTATATTTCATATTGTAATAATAAACATAAAATACGTACTTAAGAGCTAAATACTTTTAGCTTCATCTATCTTGGTTTTCCTGCCACTGCTCATGGTAATCGCATATATATGTATTCATGAAATATGACACTCTGTAGGTGTGAAAGTTGATTGATCGAATCAACTAGATGTTCATGACTTGAAGGATCAGCCAAAATATTTCTTATGCAGAAATTAATTTGGAAAAGCATCTTCAGCGAGGTTCGCTGGAGGGTATGGAAGTAGAAAGAATAAAGGCGTCATCTCTAACCTACGATCACATACTTCCTGGGACGCCAGAGGGCTTCCGTTGTCCAAACCCAGCCACCGTCTTCTGGGTTCCGTCATCTCTGCACCCCAGTCCCTGGATGCTCCCTGGGGCATTCGGGTAACCTTTCGCCCTCAGCTTGCTGGCACAGTCACCTGAGCTGGAGTATGAAATTTCCATCATATCTTTGTTAGCTTAAATGGCAACTAACCCTGATTCTTCAACGAGTATTAACTTTTGTCTTGTGTTTGAGTGTTTATTTGGAAGCACAAAAGAGGGAATCTGATGTGCAAAAGAGTTCATTTGATTTGCAGACAGAGGAGTGAAATTCACAACTGTGTGAGTTTGGAGTGCAAAGGGGTGAATTTGGAGTGTCGAATTCCAGAGTTAAGATTTCAGGGGCTTCAGAGCCGATCTGATGAACCGAGGACAATCAGGTTAGGTATCCACACTGTAAAAACAATCAATCTCTTCCCTCTCTCCCCACACCCCAAACAACTCAACACAGCTGTCCACTTTTTGGAGTGGAAGCAATTTCCCCCTAAATTTCTTCTGTGCAAAATGCATTTTAAAAGGGGAGGGTCCTTCGTCCTGCGCAGCCTGGCCACTAAGCATTGACCCACTTGCACATGAGCACTAAGCACACTCCTGGCCGTTTACTCACATAGGGGACACACCCCCACCACACACAACACACACACACACACACACACACACAGGAAGCAGCTGACCCAGAAGCTCTCCAGTTTCCTTCTCTAGCTATTCCTTCTGGAACAATCAGGAATAGTTCCAAGCGCAGGCAAAGGGCTTGCCCTGAATTTAGACAGGCGGGCTTTTTGTGTCTTTTTTTGCAGAACCGCCTTTTCCTAGAGAGCCAGCACGCGGGTGTGTAAATATTTTCCAAGGGTGCCCTCTGGTGGCCGGCCGCGGGCACGGCACCGGGCGTCCCCAGGACTCGCGCCTGCAGCTGGGCTGGGCCGGAGAGGCCCCGGGGCGCGCGGGAAAGCTGGTCACCCTCGTCTGCTTTCAGAGCTGGCCGCTGGACCGTCCTCGCGCTGTGCTGCAACTTTGCGCGCTTCCGGCTGCTCACGCCGGGTCGGCCCCGCGGCTGTTCCTGGCGCTGGACCCGGCCAGGGCCGCGCACGTCCAGCCGCACAGGCCACCCACGCGGCCGCCCCACCTGGGCGGGGCCGGGACAAGGACCCCCGTGTGGCCAAGGTCAGCGGTCACCGCAGCCCGGCGGCCTGCCTGGAGCCTTTCCGCGCCCGGGGCCCGGGAGAGGCTGCGACCCCGCCGGCCGCGCCCCCTCCCCACGCCCCATCCCGGGCCCCCTCCGGGCCCGCGTCCTAAAGGTCCATTCACCGGGCGCAGGTTCCCGGGGCGCCGAAGCAGAGCAAAGGCAGGTCCCGGGCCCTCCTTCCCGCGGGCCCGGCTGCTGGGGGTCCCGCCCGCTGAGCCCTGCAGGTGCATTCCCGGGTCTGTGCAGCCGGGGTTCTGCAGCCGCGTCGCACCGGCCGCTGCGTTCCCGCATGCTCGGGTCCGGTGTGATCCCAGGCGTTCACGGTACCCCATGGCTCACCGCGCGCACACACACACGCACACGCACACACACACACACACACACACCCCAAGGTGTATCCCCAATTGCCAGCACCCAGCACCAGATCATGTCTCACCACACACACACACACACACACACACAAACACACACACACCCCAAGGTGTATCCCCAATTGCCATCACCCAGCACCAGATGCGCCCCATGTCTCACCATACACACACACACACACACACACACACACACACACACCCCAAGGTGTGTCTCCAATTGCCAGCACCAGAATTACTCCCTTTTTTAAATTTTTAATCAATTTATTTCCTTTTTTCTTTCTTTTTTTAAATTTTGTTATACCACCATGAGATACACGATTACAAAGATGTTCATGATTGTGATCTAGTCATACCGTGATCCAGCACCCAAGACTTACTCCCGTTTGTCCTAGAGCACCTTGCCCCGAGTGGACACTCACGCCCCTGTCCCTGGCTTACAGGCGGAGGGTGTGGGGGGGGGGGCTTGGTTGCTCGCGTTGGGCCAGTCAGGGCTGGTCAGAGACACGAGTGCCAGTCTCCGCCTGGGTTCGGCCTCTTGTCTGATGTCACAGGAAATGATTCCCGAGAACACAGTGGTGTGAACTCGTTTTCATTGGAGAAAATAAGAGGGGGAGAGGAGGGGAGAGACCCCCTATAACACAGAAGCAAGGTGTGCGCCCTGCATGTTCTGATGGGTGGATCCGCTGGAATGGTTGCCACGACGGTTTCCTTGGGGTTTGCCCACTGCTCTGGCCTGGGGGCTTCCGTGTGGATAAGTCTTTTGCTGGTCAAGAAGGGAATAAAGTCTAAATATATATATATAAAATATATATATATGTAATATAATTATCCGATGACACGGGTAGCTTGTCATATAAATATATATAATTAGAATTGCCATATAAATATATATAATTATACAACATGGCAAGCTACCCATGTCGTATTTGATATGCCAAATACCAGTAACAATTATAGACCCATTCCCATGACCTAATATAATGGTTTGAGGCTCTTTATGTTCCTGGAGGAAGCAGGTGCCCTTGGGCTCTACTAGCATGAGACAGGACATATGGAGATGTTACTGGTGCCCGTTCGAGCAAATAGATGATGAACAGGAAGACAGTGATATATAATTTTATATATATATTATATATTATATATTAGGTAAGACAGAGAAGGGAACAGTGTGCTAATAATTGTCGAAAGTGCTAACACCAACCTAGAACTGAGCATTGAATACAGGCAAAAGATACACATGATAACCTCTAAATGTATGTATTGCAATTCACAATGTAAAGAAGGAAGAGAGAGAGAGAGAGAGAGAGAGAGAGAGAGAGAGAGAGAGAGAGAGATAAAGAACCCTGCCATAGAGGCAGGTTAGGGAGGGGAGGGAATTGGGGACATCGGTGGTGGGAAATGGGCACTGGTGGAGGGCGGGGTGCTGGAACAGTCTATGACCGAAACCCAAACATGAACATCTTTGTAATTGTATATCTCGCGATGTTATAATAAAATATTAAAAAATAATAATAAATTTTAAAATTTTTAAAAGAAGGGAATGAAGTCGAGTGCTCTGAGTTTAGAGACTTTACTTTTTTATTATATTCTTTTTCCGTGTGGCTCTGGTAGCTACCATAAAACAATTCACTAGATTCAATCTTGTTTTTCTTATTTTGGAGGGGTCTTGTTTGGGGGTCACCCCCTGACTGTGCTCAGGGCTTACTCCTGACTCTGTGCTCAGAAATCGCTCCTGGTGGGCTCAGGGGACCAGAGTGGGGTCCAGGTAGCAAGTCCAGATCAGCCACGTGGCGGGCACACGCGCCCGCTGTGCTGTGGCTCCATCTCAGTCCCCTTGGCTTGGGGGAGTCTGCTCAGGGGCAACTCCTGGCTTTGCTCTCGAGAGTGACCCCTGGTGGTACCTGCAGAACTCTCCGCGTGCTGGGTCAAGCGGGGTCAGCCTAGTGCAAGGCAAGGGCCCCGCTGTGCTCTCTCCAGCCGGGAGCGTTTGGGGAGGGGGAGGACAGCGAGTGGAGACCCAGGCAGCAGGGGCTGGACTCGGCGCAGCGGGCTGCCATGGCGCAGGACAGGGCAGGGCAGCAGACGGCGTGTCATGGCCTCGCCCTTAGCGGCGGCTTTGGAATCAGGTGGCACCCCCACTCCTAAGAGAGGCACCAAGCCCCCGCCTGCCTGCACAGTTCCTGCCACCGACCAACTGACCAGTCTGACCCCAGACCAGTTTGCTGTGCAATCAAGCCTGGCCCGGCTTCCTTCATTTCTTCAGGTTCAACGTTTTCTCTCCAAAGTGAGGATTGACCAGCTCCTGAGAGGGCTGGCAGAGAGACCCAGGAGTTTTCAAAAGAACCTTCTGGAAACACTGCCCGCGGCCTGGTCCTGGCTGCTTTGCCGAGGCTTCTTCCTTCTCCACATGCATTAAAACGGGGCGGCAGGAGAGCGCAGTGGGCAGGCACGAGCTAACCCCTGCACAAGCCACGTTGAGTTCGGGTTCACACATGAGCCCTGGAGCCCACCAAGAGTGATCCCTGAGCTCAGAGGCAGGCGTAGGCCCTGAGCACCGCAGGTGTGGCTGGAAACACACACACACACACACACACGAAATGACAAATGGTACATCAGCTGGGGTCACCTCCAGCCCCCGTGGCTCCAGGGCCTCTCCCCCACAGACACGATTGCCCCTTCTCTGTGGCCAGTCACCTCTAGAGCCAGTCACAGCTGCGAACTCTTCCCTTACAGAGCTGGCGTTCCGCCCAGTTAGAGAACGCTCTCAGCTCTCAGCTACGACACAACCTAGGAAGCGTCCCACAATATAAACATGCCCCTTACCCCTGGGGTATCTGATCTGACTGGATAGGGCCCTGCCAGCAGCCCGTATGTCAGAAGGACCTGGAATCCGCTCGCCCCAGGACAGAAAACCCATCCTTGCCCTGCCCACCTCCCAGAGCCTACCTGCTCCATCTCACTCTGTCTCCATCTTTGTTTCCATCTCTCTCTGTCTCCAGCTCTCTCTTCTCCATCTCTCTCTTCTCCATCTCACTCTGTCTCCATCTCTGTCTCCATCTTTCTCTATCTCTCTGTCTCATCTCTCTCTTCTCCATCTCTCTCTTCTCCATCTCTCTCTGTCTCCATCTCTCTGTCCCCATCTCTCTGTCTCTATCTCTCTGTCTCTATCTCTCTCTTCTCCATCTCTCTCTGTCCCCATCTCTCTCTGTCTCCATCTCTCTCTGTCTCCATCTCTCTCTTCTCCATCTCTCTGTCCCCATCTCTCTGTCTCCATCTCTCTCTGTCTCTATCTCTCTCTTCTCCATCTCTCTGTCCCCATCTCTCTCTGTCTCCATCTCTCTCTGTCTCCATCTCTATTCTCCATCTCTCTCTTGTCTCCATCTCTCTCTGTCTCCATCTCTCTTCTCCATCTCTCTCTGTCTCCATCTCTCTCTATCTCTCTCTTCTCCATCTCTCTCTTCTCCATCTCTCTTCTCCATCTCTCTTCTCCATCTCTTTTCCATCTCTCTCTTCTCCATCTCACTCTGTCTCCATCTCTGTCTCCATCTCTGTCTGTCTCCATCTCTGTCTGTCTCCATCTCTGTCTGTCTCCATCTCTCTCTTCTCCATCTCTCTCTGTCTCCATCTCTCTCTGTCTCCATCTGTCTCCATCTTTCTCTTCTCCATCTTTCTCTGTCTCCATCTCTCTCTGTCTCCATCTCTCTCTGTCTCCATCTCTCTCTTTCTCCATCTCTCTCTGCCCCCCCATCTCTCTGTCTCCATCTCTCTCTGTCTCAATCTCTCTCTGTCTCAATCTCCCTGAAGACCCTATCCCACTGGGGTTTCCTTTCTGTCTCTTGGAGATGGGAAGAACAGAAGCAGGAAGGAGCATGTGGGGATCCAGGAGAGAGCAGATATCAAACCCGGATCAGCCACAGTATAGGGGAACACTCTCTCTCTCTCTCTCTCTCTCTCTCTCTCTCTCTCTGTGTGTGTGGTGTCTCACCCTCTGTCTGTCTCTTGTCTCGACTGTCTATCTCTGTCTCTCTCTGTCTATTTCTTTCTCTGTCTATCTGCTGTCTCGTCTGTCTGTCTCTGTCTGTCTCTCTCTGTTTCTGTCTGTCTGTCTCTATCTGTCTATCTGTCTCTCTCTCTTTCTCTCTCTCTTTCCTCAGTACTGGTTTTCTGGGGAGGGGTAGTCAGGAGCTACTCCTGGCTATATGCTCAGAAAAATAAATACATTTTTATTTTAATAAAAATATTACTTAAAATAGTATTTAAATATTTTATATTCACTGACCACTGTCTTCCCGTTCATCATCGATTTGCTCGAGCGGGCCCCAGTAACATCTCCATATGTCCTGTCTCATGCTAGTAGAGCCCAAGGGCATCTGCTTGCTCCAGGAACATAAAGAACCTCAATCCATTCGGAATGAGGTCTATAATTGTTACTGGTATTTGGCATATCAAATACAACACGGGTAGCTTGCCAGGCTTTGCCGTGCAGGTAGCATACTCTTGTAGTCATCTCAAAATCCAGAATTTATTGATGAACCGCTGCGCGAGCCGGGCTGTAATAGGCTCTTCTGCTGGGTGGAGTTCTGATGAGAGGGAAGTCCAGATGTGGAAAATGGAGGCCCTCATGGAGTGGGGGGGGGGTCGTCTGGCTTGTTGCAAGGCTCTGCTGGGGTGGCAGGCCAGGGCTAGAACCCGCCATCCCTCCTGGGCACCTCTTGAGCGCCATACCACGCTGAGCGCGCCCGATCTCGTCTGCTGGACTATCGCTGCAAAACATTTTTATATATTTTTTATATTTTATAAACAATTTTATATTTTTATATAAAATATTAAAATATTTTATATTTCATATTATATTTTTCATAGCCTCAGAGTATGGTTCTCTGTCTTTTTTATACCTTTGGGGGTCACACCCAACTATGCTTAGGGGTTACTCCTGGCTCTGCACTCAGGAATTACTACTGGTGGTCTTGGGGGAACCATATAAGATGCTGGGGACAAACTTAGGTCGGTCTATGTGCAAGGCAAACACTCTCCCTATTGTAATATCCATCTGGCCCTAAGTTTGTTTCTGCTTTGTTTTGGGCTCCACCCGGTGATGCTCACTTACACCTCACTGTGCTCGGGGATCACTCCTGGAGCAGCTCCGGGGACCACATGGGGTGCCTGGGATTGAACCCAGGCGGGCCGCATGCCAGACAAACACCCTCCCTGCTACGTTACCGCTCCAGCCTCTCTCTTAGCCTGTCTCCAATTCCCATCTACACCTGTCCCTCTTCTCGTCTCTGAGGCTCCCGCACCTCAGCCATCAGGGAACAGAAGTGGCCCCTTCAGCCTGAGCAAACCACCCAGGCCCCAACCACCAAAGAAAGAGAACAAAAGAGACCATTTGGGTGGCTTTCAAACCCCGAGCAGAGCGAGTTCATTTCCAATCCTGGAAACTGTGGCCAGGCAGGGAGGGCTGAGTTTCACCAGAGGACTCGGGCTTACATCTGCCCTATAAATAATAATAATAATAACCTACAAGGACTGATGCTCGGTCTCTGCTGCGAGCCGGAAATGATCAGTGACACTTGGACTCTTCCCCTGATGAGGTTAAGCAGCTCGGCTCTCCGGGGCTGCATATTTGCATAATAAAGAGCAGAAGCCACCGACTTTTGTGTCTGTGCACCAGCCTCCACGTCCTTGCTGCCGGAGCCCACATCCTAATGGACTTTGTGTCTGCAGACTGGGCAGAGATTCTCATCTTTGGCTTGCGTGTGAAATGTCAGCTTTTTTTTTTTTTTGGTCCGAGAGAACAACAAATTATGTTTCTAAATGAGAAGGTGCCGCCTGTAATGGATAATATAATCTGAAAATGCAGCAGCGACATCTGTGACCCGCGGTGCTAACCTATTTTTTCGCAGCCTCTCCGCTGATAGGAAAACATCACTTTAGATATAATAATTAATCATTAGTCAAAATGGAGATTCCTCAATGGTGTCTGGCCTCTCAGAAAAGCCAGCCTTGCTGCACTATAAATCAGTACAGCACTTCCTTTAATATCCCATGGAATGTGTTTCTTCAGCTGCCTCTCTCCTTGATGAAGTCTAATAACATGGCAAAAACAATGCCCAGGGGAGGGGAGGTCATTTTCCTGCATGTGGCCAACCCAGGTTCGATCCCGGCATCCCATATGGTCCCCTGAGCACCGCCAGGAGTAATTCCTGAGTTCAGAGTCAGGAGTGACCCCTGAGCATCGCCGGGTGTGACCCAAAAAGCAAAATTGAAAAGAAAAAAAAAGTCAGAAGACAAGTAGCAAAGCAGAGAGAGGAAACTCTGGGAGGAGCTTGGGAGAGGGGAGCCAGGGGCAGGAAGGAGTGAGCCCCGGAAGTGGGAACAGCCAGCCCCAGAAACAGACTCTAAGCTGCTTGTTATTTGCAAGGTTGGTTTTACAGGATTTTTTCCCAAACTTCCCTGGCCTGGGGACTTCAGTTGGCTGAGTCCTACGGTCTGGTGTTGCCTGTGGCTCTGGGGCTGCCAAGGGAAAAAGCATGACCTGGCGGTGTCCTTTCCTCCTGTTCCTATCAGGCCTTCTCTTCCTGCCTCCTTTCGGAATGGCGCCACTCCGGGTCTTGTCAACTCGGTTCCTCTGGAGACACCTCTGCAGAGGGCTGTGCCCTCTCTAGGGGCTGGCAGCAAAGTCCTTTTCAGAGAACCAGAATGGCATCGCTAGTTGCTGATTCTCATGGTCAGAGGCATCCCCTTTACCCAACTACCTGCGCTAGGTACCGTTGGCTGACACGGGACCAGATCACTTGGCATCCAGGAGGAAGGAGGACAGGAACTGAGCAAGGAGCCCACAGGGAAACTCTGGGTGCTGCTGGAAAACCCCGGAAGCTCTCTCCAGCATCTCAAGTTCTTAAAATGGCCACATGGTTGAAGCGAAGGGTTATGAGTGCCCCCCTCTCTTTGGCTGTTGAGTTATTGTGAGGATTAAATGTGGAAACCCTTTCAAAGCTCTTCGTACCATACCTGCATGATCGTGGTGGCCCCAGATAACCTCCCTTGGAGCCGAAGTTGGGCAGGGGTTGAGGCACCTGCTTGCACACAGCCCACCTGGTTCCGTCCCTGGCATCTCGTATGGCCCCTGAGCACTCCTGAGCACACCCAAAGCACTGCGGGCTGTGGCTCCCACCCCTTCTAAATACCCCAAAACAACCGTTTCTGAACTGGCGGTGGCTTTTATTTCCACACTAAAGGGGATAAAGCTCCCTGATAATGTTAAAGTAACAAATGTGAAAGTTACAGCAAACCTGTGGGGAATAGTTCAGTTTTGTTTTGTGGGGTGTCACACCCAGCAATGCTTGGGGCTTACTCCTGCCTCTGTGCTCAGGAATCACTCCTGGCAGTGCTCAGGGGACCATGTGTGGTGCCAGGGATTGAACCAGGGTTGGTCACATGCAAGGCAAATGCCTTAGGCACTGTTCTACCTCTCTGGCCCCTAATGCTGGTTCTGAGCCCGCAGAGTGTCACGGGACTGGAGCAGAATCCAAACGAGCTGCCTAAAGTCACGAGAGCAGGTGGGCAGTCCTTAATGGCCCCACGTGACGCTTCCTTCCAACATAGCCCACACAGACCTCAGCGGCCTCTCTATTACTGCACTGCTGGGATTTTCTTTTGTTTGTCTGACTTGCTTTCCTGATCCTAGCTGCTAGGACAGGGGAATGTTGTCAAGTGTAAACGGACGGTGCGGCTCAGGTCCATTTGCACCTGCCCAGGAGGCCGCTTCCACAGGTGTGTTCCATGGAGCCCTCACACACGTTGTAGCTTCTGCTCAATCGCCAAAGCTCTGCCTGCTTCCGTATCTCCCAGGAGCCCAAATATGCTGAACTCACAGGTCAGTGGACCCAGGACTGGTGTTGATGTCTGGGCTCAAAAACAAGCTGGGTGAAGCCAGGCCTCTGCTTGGGGTTGTTTCTGGATTTGAACTTTTTGTGGGTCATGCCGCAATAGCCATAAGAGTGCAGGCGGCTTTCCTGAGTAGAGTTTTAGGGTGTATAGGCACAGGGGAGTACTACTCTGCCATGAAAAAAGAGAAAATCATGTAGTTTGCTGCTCGGTTGGATCTGGAGAGCATCAGGCAGATTAAGGACAGTGGGAGGGGAGAGGCCAGTAGAATGAACACTCTCCTACGAGGTATATGAACTTTCACAGTAAAGAAACAGCAAATACCCGAGCGCAGCAAAAACTCAGAAGGGGGCTTCAGTAGGAAACTGCTCTCGGCAGAGGGGTTCAGGAGGGTGCGCGCGGGGCGATGGTGGAGGAAGTTGACCCGGCAGAGAGGTTCAGGAGGGGTACACACGGGCGATGGTGGAGGAAGCTGACCCTCTTGTGCAAGGCGTGGTGCTATGTTGGATCACAGGTTTAGCTAGTTTGGGAGCTTTGCTGTTTTGCCCACTGACAGCTTAATCTACTTAAGCCAAGGTTCATTCTAATGAGACCTCTCTTCTATGTAAACACTGCTAGAGGGTGTGGCAGTTACAGAAGTCACCTTGACTCTGAATAACTTCTGACTTATACATCTACTAAGACTTCTATGCTTTCTAGATTGGGCACAGCTCCTCTTTATACCCACTGCACCCAGCGTGGGACAGTTAGAATTTACCAGGAGACTACCACCCTGGCTACGTTGAGACTATAGGAAGACTATAGGAAGGATCATACTAGTTTGCTCTCAAGCAGGCAAGAGTGACCCTTTCAGTGTACGGAGAACAAGGTACTCAGAATCACCCTGGTGCAGATAATAATAAGAAGGACCTTGTGGGTACCGTCTAGATTACATGAAGCTCATGAAGTTAAGATGTATTACTTTATACCAGTTCTCTCTCTCTCTCTCTCTCTCTCTCTCTCTCTCTCTCTCTCTCTCTCCCCCCCCCCCCCAGTGTTTTACATAAGAGACAATCTCAGAAGAAGAGATTAGTCCTTGGCTAACCTTTGTTTATACCTGTAATAGGGTGTGGCACTGCCCTTGGACAATTAGGGTTCTTTGTTGACAGGACCCTCCCTGTCACAGATTACTTTGGTGCACATAAGGGGACTGACGTGAGGCCCCTTGGCCTTTTGCTCCTTCTTTTGGGTAGGACTCCTCTCGGGTGAGATCCTCTCTCTTTGGTGGGAGATTTAGGCTCTTTTGTATGGTCTAAGTTCTAACCAGAGCTAGAGTTTGTTCATTATATTGGAGTGCTGTGGAACAGCTTTTGTACTATAAAAAGCCTTTTTGGAACTGTGCCAGACTCCTGAGTTTTCATCCGTTCCCCGGCGTCCTCAGAGGTAGAAGAGAACGTCTGTCCTGACACTGTAGGGGACCCCAGCGGCATCCCCGACAGTGCTAGAATGTTCAATGCGTGAAACCCTGCCATTCATCAGTGACATTTCACATAATGTGCCTGGAATAAAATTATAAAAAAAAATTAAGGGGCCTGAAAGGTAGTACAGTGGGTAGGGCACTTGCCTTGCACGCCACTGACCTGGGCTCAATTGCCACAACCCCGTATGGTCCCCTGAACCCTGCCAGAGTTGGGGAGGGGTTAATTTTTTAAAAAGAAATTAACAAAGACTTTTCTGAGGCAGTTCTGAGGAGAGAGGACCGCAGCAGCCTTTTTCCTGGTAAGACGCTCCAGCCCCAGGTTGCTTTTTTTGCTGGATGAGTTGGAGAAGATGAGACAGACAGGAGGGGGCCAGGGTTGCTCTTTCTGCAGGTTCCTTAAGGCAACACAGGAAGCTTCGTCCAGGGAGTCTCCTTAATGAGCAGGTTATACAATATTCATTGTGTTAAGTAACTCTTCAAACAGAGCAGCTAATTGTGAAGGGGAGAGGGAAATTACAGCTGTTCAGACAACAAAGCCGAGACCCCTCCCCTCTGTTGATCAAACCGTCCATCCCCCACCCCCACTCCTGCTGGGGGCATGGTGGGTCCCCTCCTCATCAGCTATTCTCATTTGCACAGGCGGGCTGGTGTGTGCCTTCTCAGAGGACTGTTCCGGCTACCCACAGGGGGCGGTTGCAGGTGGCCGCTGACGTGGAGAGAAGGAGCGGCCTCCTTGGCTGCCTGGGGAGGTGCTCGGTGGTGGACGAGCCCACAGGGGACTCTGCCTAGTGGACTGTCACTCTGTGAGTGGACTGTCAGTCTCTCTTCACTCCGATGTGGTGAAAAAGCAAAGCAACGCATCCAGTGGGCCCGAGACAGGCAGGGAGGCGGGTGCAGCCGTGCCCAGAAGGGAAGGGGACCCGGGTGAGGGCCAGGCCAGGGGCTCGGCACTCGGTGCAGGACCAGATGAGATTTCTGGTGTGAACATGCGGTGTCAGGCGCAGATTGAAAAGCTGTTGGTGCTGAAGCGGGTATTGTGATAAACCAATATTTAAAAGACACTCTATTAGGGAGGAAAGGATAAAAAACGCCAAAAAGATGACGTCTGAATTTGAATCACAGGGGACTGGAAGGAGACATGGTGAAGGGACATGTGAGAGAAGTGAGCTGACCGTGTCCAGCTGGCTCGGGAGGTGGCTGGCACCAGGACGGGGGTGGGACCCTGCCGTGCCGTTTTGTGAGTGTCCTGGAAGCCACATTCCTCCTTGAAGGTGAGCACTGTCCTGCCCTCTTCATGGTTGGGGACCACACCAGCTGTGCTCAGGGTCACTCCTGAGTCCTCCTGAGAAAGGGGTGAGTCCTGAGCACAGAGCCAGGAGTGATCTGAGCACAGTCAGGAGTGACCTGAGCACAGAGCCAGGAGTGACCTGAGCACAGAGCCAGGAGTGACCTGAGCACAGAGCCAGGAGTGACCTGAGCACAGAGGCCAGGAGTGACCTGAGCACAGAGCCAGGAGTGACCTGAGCACAGAGCCAGGAGTGAGCCTGAGCACAGTCAGGAGGTGGCGCTTCCTGAGTGCAACGCTAGCTCAAGGCTGGAACCGTGAGGGCGGAAAGGAAGTGTTGTCTTTCCACTTGCTTCTTTATTTCAGAAACAAAAAGGGTTCATTAAGGCACCGTGATTCACAGTTACTCATAGCTGAGTTCAGGCATATACATTCCCTCCACCAGTGGCCCCACGTTCCCTCCACCCAGCCAGCCTCTGGCAGGTACATTTTTTAAGTTTGGTGGCTGTAGTTATTTTTTGGGGGGAGTGGTTTGTGTATTTTGTAACCGCATCTGGCAATGCTCAGAGGTTACTCCTGGCTCTGTGCTCAGTGATCACTCCTGGTGGTGCTCAGACACCATAAGGGATGCCGGGACAGAACCCAGGTTGGCTGTGGCAAGGCAAGAGCCCTGCCCACTGCACTATCTCTCCGGCCCTGCTGGTTGTGGCTTCATCTCTTGCCTATGGTGTTGTTGGCCCTGTGGTTTTGATACTATTTGACAACATCTCTACTCCTAGCGTGTCCGACAGGCGCTCCTGGTCCCTCTGTCCACTCTTCTCCATCCCCCCCCACCCCTTAATTTCTCTCCATTTACGTCTTTCAAAACTCTCTTCTTGCCAGCTTCTCCTAAGACCAGATTGCTTCTATTTAAAGAAAGCATCTCACTATTAAGTTGGAGAAATAGGAACAGAAAATGTTTGTACCCTCACGTGAACTCCTTCCAAGCTGTCTGATCTCCCAGGGAAGTGTGAGCTGTGACTCGGCCTGCCAGAGAGAGGCCCCATACTCCAGTATGGTGGAACAGCATATGGCGCTCGGATTCACGTCTCAGATCTGTGATCGCCAGTTACAGAGGAAAATGGCACAAAAATCCTTCCAGTTTTTGTTAACAGGGGGGCGGCGGCTGTTCAAGTGTCCATGCTTTTGCTGTCCCTGATCATTCTTGCATGGGCAGTTTCCAGGTATTTCACCACTATTTTCACAGAGAAAGTTAGGCCCAGACAATCCATTTTGTATCTTGTTAAATAGATGAGGG